>JAWDGP010004276.1:0-10674 GCA_033675545.1 Elysia crispata | reverse complement strand
GCACTTGTAGTTATAGTTGTAGTTGTACTTGTTGTAGTTGTAGTTGCCTCGTACTTGCTGCACTTGTAGTTGTAGTTGTACTTGTTGTAGTTGTAGTTGTAGTTGTACTTGTTGTAGTAAATGTAGTTGTAGTTGTACTTGTTGTTGTTATAGTTGTTCTTGTACTTGTTTTAGGTGTAGTTGTATTTGTACTTATTGTAGTTGTAGTTGTGGATGTACTTATTGTAGTTGTAGTTGTAGTTGTACTTCTTTTAGTTGTAGTTGTAAATCTACTCGTACATTATGTAGTTGTACTTGTACTTGTTGTAGTTGTAGTTTTACTTTTACTTGTACTTGTTCTAGTTGTATTTGTACTTGTAATTTTTGTAAATGTAGTTGTACTTGTTGTAGTTGTAGTTGTAGTTGTACTTGTTGTAGCTGTAGTTGTACTTGTACTTGTTGTAGTTGTAGTTGTAGTTATACATGTTGTAGCTGTAGTTCAAGTTCTACTCGTTATAGTTGTATTTTTACTTGTACTTGTTGTAGTTGAGTTTGTACTTGTACTTGTTGTAGTTGTACTTGTACTTGTTGTAGTTGTAAATGTACTTGTTGTAGTCTAGTTGTTTTGTACTTGTTATAGTTGTAACTATACTTGTAGTTCTACTTGTACTTGTTGTAGTTGTAATTAGCCTTGTACTTGTTGTAGTTGTAGTTTTAGTTGTACTTGTTGTAGTTGTAGTTTTAGTTGTACTGTTGAAGTTGTAGTTGTACTTGTCCTTGTTGTAGTTTTAAATCTACTTGTTGTAGCTGTAGTTGTAGTTGTACTTGTTGTAGTTGTAGTTGTACGTATTGTAGTTTTAACGGTATTTATTGTAGTTGTACTTTTACTTGTACTTAATGTAGTTTTAGTTGTGGTTGTAATTATTGTAGTTGTAGTTTTTTTTGTACGTCTTGTAGTTGTAGTTGTAATTGTACTTGTTGTAGTTATAACTTTACTTGTTGTAGTTGTATTTGTAATTGTATTTGTTTAAGTTGTATTTGTACTTGTACATGACTTAGATGGAATTGTACTTTTTTTAGTGGTACTTGTACTTGTTGTAGTGTTAGTTGTACTTGTACTAGTTGTAGTTGTAGTTGTACTTGTAACTGTTGTTGTTGTAACCGTACTTGTTGTAGTTTGAGTTGAGTTTGTACTTGTTGTAGTTTTAGTTGTACTTGTACTTGTTGTAGTTGTACATGTTGTAATTATAGGTGTAGTTGTACTTGTTCTAGTTCTGGTTGTGTTTGTACTTGTTGTAGTTGTAGTTGTCCTTGTACTTGTTGCAGCTGTTGCTGTACTTGTTGTAGTTGTAGTTGTAGTTGTACATGTTGTAGCTGTAGTTTTAGTTCTACTTGTTGTAGTCATACTTGTAGTTGTACTTGTTGTAGTTTTGGTTGTATTTGTACTTGTTGTACTTGTGGTTGTATGCGAAATTGTTGTTGTTGTACTTGTACTTGTTGTAGTTGAAGTTGTACTTGTACTTGTTATAGTTGTAAATGTACTTGTTGTAGTTGTAGTTATTCTTGTACTTGTTGTACTTATAGTTGTAGTTGTAGTTATACTTTTTTTAGTTGTACTTGTACTTGTTGTAGTTGTAATTAGCCTTGTACTTGTTGTGGTTGTAGTTGTACTTGTTGCAGTTGTAGTTGTACTTTTGTAGTTGTAGTTGTAGTTGTACCTGTTGTAGTTGTAGTTGTAGATGTACTTGTTGTAGTTGTAGTTCTACTTTTACTTGTTGTAGTTTTAATGGTACTTATTGTAGTTGTACTTGTACTCGTACTAAATGTAGTTTTAGTTGTGGTTGTACTTGTTGTAGTTGTAGTTGTACTTGTACCTATCATAGTTGTAAATGTAATTGTACTTGTTGTAGTTGTAACTCTACTTATTGTAGTTGTATTTGTACTTGTATTTGTTTTGGTTGTACTTGTACTTCTTGTAGTTTTAGTTGCACTTGTACTTGTTGTAGTTATAGTTAGAGTTGTACATTTTGTAGTTGTAGTTGTAGTTGTACTTGTTGTAGTTATAGTTAATGTAGTTGTAGTTGTACTTGTTGTAGTTGTTATTGTAGTTGTTGTAGTTGTAGTTGTCCTTGTACCTGTTGTAGTTGTAAACGTACTTGTTGTAGTTTAAGTTGTGTTTGTACTTGTTGTATTTGTAGTTGTACTTGTACTTGTTGTAGTTGTAGTTGTACTTTTACTTGTTGTTATTGTAGTTGTAGTTGTACTTGTTGTAGTTGTAGTTGTACTTGTTGTAGTTGTAGTTGTACTTCTACTTGTTGCAGTTTTAGTTGTACTGGTTGTAGTTGTAGTTGAGGTTGTAGTTGAAAATGTAGTTGTACTTGTTGTAGTTGTAGTTGTACTTGTTGTAGTTGTAGTTGTATTTAAATTTGTTCTAGTTATAGTTGTACTTGTTCCTGTTGTAGTTGCAGTTGTACTTGTAATTCTTGTGTTTGTAGTTATACTTGTACTTGTACCGGTATTTGTTGTAGTTGTAGTTGTACTTGTACTTGTTGTAGATGTAGATGTAGTTGTACAGGTTGTAGTTGTAGTTGAGGTTTTACTTGTTATAGTTGAAGTTGCAGTTGTATTTGTTGTAGTTGTAGTTGTACTTGTTGTAGTTGTAGTTGTATTTCAACTTGTTCTAGTAATAGTTTTACTTCTACTTATTGTAGTTGTAGTTGAACTTGTTGTAGTTATAGTTGTAGTTTTATTTTCTGTAGTTGCAGTTATACTTGTACTTGTGGTAGTTGTAACTGTACTTGTTGTAGTTGTACTTGTATTGTACTTAATGTAAATTTAGTTGTGGTTGTACTTGTTGTAGTTGTAGTTGTACTTGTACTTGATGCAGTTGTAGTTGTACTTGTTGTAGGTGTACTTGTACCTGATGTAGTTGTAGTTGTACTTGTTTTAGTTGTACTTGAACGTGTTGTAGTTTCAGTTGTACTTGTACATGTTATAGTTGTATTTGTAGTTTTACTTGTTGTAGTTGTAGTTGTACTTATTGTAGTTGTAGTTGTACTTGTACTTGTTGTAGTTGTAGTTGTACTTGTACTTATTGTAGTTGTACTTTTTCTTTTATCTGTTGTAGTTGTAGTTGTAGATGTAGTTGTACTTGTATATGTTGTAGTTGTAGTTGTACTTGTATATGTTGTAGTTGTAGTTGCACTTGTACTTGTTTTAGTTGTATTTGTACTTGTACATGGTGTTGTTTTAGTTGTAGTTGTACCTGTTGAAGTTGTAGTTGTTTGTGTACATGTTGTAGGTGTACTTGTACTTGATGTAATTGTAGTTGTTTTGTAGTTGTAGTGTACTTGTACTTGTTGTAGTTGTACTTGTTGTAATTGTACTTGTTGTAGTTGTATTTGTACCTGTACTTGTTGTAGTTGTATTTGTACTTGTTGTAGTTGTAGTTGTACTTGTTCTTGTTGTAGTTGTAAATGAACTTGTTGTAGTTGTGGTTGTTTTTGTACTTGTTGTAGTTGTAGTTGTATTTGTACTTGTTGTAGTTGTAGTTGTACTTGTTCTTGTTGTAGTTGTAGTTGTAGTTGTAGTTGTACTTGTTGTAGTTGTAGTTGTAGTTGTACATGTTGTAGTTGTACTTGTAAATGTGTTTGTTGTAGTTATAGTTGTAGTTGTACTTGTTGTAGTTGTACTTCTAATTGTACTTCTTATTTTAGTTGTAGTTGTACTTTTACTTGTTGCAGTTTTAGTTGTACTCGTTGTAGTTGTACTTCTCATTGATGTAGTTGTAATTGTACTTGTTTTAGTTGTAGTTGTACTTGTTGTATTTGTAAATGAAGTTATTGTAGTTGTAGTTGTTTTTGTACTTGTTGTATTTGAAGTTGTACTTGTACTTGTTGTAGTTGTAATTGTACTTGCACTTTTTGTTGTTCTAGTTGTACTTGTTGTAGTTGTAGTTGTACTTGTACTTGTTGTAGTTGTACTGTACTTGTACTTGTTGTAGTTGTACTGTACTTGGACTTGTTGTAGTTGTAGTTGTACTTGTACTTGTTGTAGTTGTCGTTGTACTTGTACTTGTTGTAGTTGTAGTTGTACTTGTACTTGTTGTAGTTACAGTTGTACTTGTACTTGTTGTAGTGGTAATTGTAACTATTGTAGTTTTAGTTGTAGTTGTATTTGTAGTTATACTTTTTGTAGTTGTAATTACACTTGTACTTGTTGTAGTTCTTTTATTACTTGTTGTAGTTGTACTTGTACTTGTTGCAGTTATACTGTACTTTTTTGTTAGAGTTGTAGTTGTACTTGTAGTTTTTGTTGTACTTGTACTTGTTTTACTTGTAGTTGTACTTGTATATATTGTAGTTGTAGTTGTGATTTTACTTTTTGTAGTTAATGTTGTAGTTGTTGTAGTTGTAGTTGTAGTTGTACTTGTTGTAGTTGTAGTTGTACTTGTTGTAGTTGTAGTTGTTTTTGTACTTGTTGTAATTGTAGTTGTACCAGTACTTGTTGTAGTTGTAGTTGTACTTGTTTGTATTTGTAGTTGTAGTTGTACTTGTAGTTGTTTTTTACTTGTTGTAATTGTAGTTGTACTAGTACTTGGTGTAGTTGTAGTTGTAGTTGTACTTGTTGTAGTTGTAGTTGTAATTGTACTTGTTGTAGTTGTAGTTTTACTTGTACTTGTTGTAGTTGCACTTGTACTTGTTGTAGTTGTATTTTTAGTTGTACTTGTTGTAGTTGTAAATAAACTTCTTGTAGTTGTAATTGTACTTGTACTTGTTGTAGTTGTAGTTGTACTTGTTGTAGTTGTTCTTGTATTTGTTGTAGTTGTAGTTGCTGTTGTACTTGTTGTAGTTGTAGTTTTGTTTGTACCTGTACTTATTGCACTTGTTGTTGTACTTTTTGTAGTTGTAGTTGTACTTGTTGTAGTTGTAGTTGTACTTGTACTTTTTGTAGTTGTAGTTCTATTTGTTGTAGTTGTAGTTGTTTATATACTTGTTGTAGTTGTAGTTTTACTTCTACTTGCTGTAGTTGTAATTTTTGTAGTTTTACTTGTTATAGTTGTAGTATTAGTTGTACTTGTTATAGTTGTAGTTGTAATTTTTGTAGTTGTAGCTGTACTTGTACTTGTTGTAGTTTTAGTTGTAGTTGTACTTGTTGTAATTGTAGTTGTACTTGTAGTTGTACCTATTGTAAATGCAGTTGTACTTGTACTTGTTGTAGTTGTAGTTTTAGTTGTTGTAGTTGTAGTTGTACTTTTTGTAGTTGTAGTTGTAGTTGTACTTGTTGTAGTTGTAGTTGTAGTTGTAGTTGTACTTGTTGTAGTTGTAGTTGTACTTGTACTTGTTGTAGTTGTAGTTGTAGTTGTACTTGTTGTAGTTGTAGTTGTACTTGTACTTGTTGTAGTTGTAGTTTTACTTGTACTTGTTGTAGTTTAAGTTGTACTTGTTGTAGTTGTAGTTGTATTTGTACTTGTTGTTGTTGTAGTTGTACTTGTTGTAGTTGTAGTTGTAGTTTTACTTGTTGTAGTTGTAGTTGTACTTGTACTTGTTGTAGTTGTAGTTGTAGTTGTACTTGTTGTAGTTGTAGTTGTACTTGTTGTAGTTGTAGTTGTACTTGTACTTGTTGTAGTTGTAGTTGTACTTGTACTTGTTGTAGTTGTAGTTGTAGTTGTACTTGTTGTAGTTGTAGTTGTACTGTACTTGTTGTAGTAGTAAATCAACTTGTACTTGTTCTTTTTGTAGTTGTGGTTGTACTTGTTTAAGTTGTAGTTGTACTTGTACTTCTTGTTGTTGTAGTTGTACTTGTTGTAGTCGTAGTTGTACTTGTTGTAGTTGTACTTGTACTTGTGTTTGTTGTAGTTGTAGTTGTACTTATTGTAGTTGTAGTTGTAGTTGTAGTTGTACTTGTTGTAGTTGTAGTTTTAGTTGTACTTGTAATTTTTGTAGTTGCAGTTGTACTTGCAGTTTGAGTTGTACTTGTACTTGTTGTAGATGTAGTTGAACTTATTGTAGTTGTAGTTGAATTTGTACTTGGTGTACTTGTAGTTGTAGTTCTTGTTGTTGTAGTTGTAGTTGTAGTTGTATTTGTTGTATTTGAAACTGTATTTCTTGTAGTTGTATTTGAACTTGTTGTAGTTGTAGTTGTAGTTGTACCTGTTGTAGTTGTAGGTGTACTTGTTGTAGTTGTAGTTGAACTTGTACTTGTTGTAGTTTTATTTGTACTTGTTGTAGTTGTAGTTGTACTTGTACTTGTTGTAGTTGTAGTTGTACTTGTACTTGTGGTAGTTGTACTTGAAGTTGTACTTGTTGTAGTTGTAGTTGTACTGTTGTTTTTGTTGTAGTTGTATTATTAGTTGTACTTGTTGTAGTTGTAGTTGTACTTGTATTTTTTGTAGTTGTACTAGTATTTGGACTTGTTGTAGTTGTAGTTGTACTTGTACTTGTTGTAGTTGTAGTTGAAGTTGTAGTTGTACTTGTTGTAGTTGTAGTTGTACATGTACTTGTTGTTGTTGTAGTTGTACTTGTACTTGTAGCTTTACTTGTACTTGTACTTGTTGTAGTTAAAGTTGTACTTATACTTGTTGTAGTTGTACTTGTTGTACTTGTACTTGTACTTGTACTTGTTGTAGTTGTACTTCTACTTGTTGTAGTTGTAATTGTATTGTTGTAGTTGTAGTTGTACTTGTTGTAGTTGTACTTGTTGTAGTTGTAGTGGTAGTTGTACTTGTAGTTTTAATTGTAGTTGTACTTGTTGTAGTTGTTGTTGTACTTGTACTTGTCGTAGTTGTAGTTGTACATGTACTTGTTGTTGTTGTTGTAGTTGTAGTTGTACTTGTTGTAGCTTTAGTTCTACTTGTACTTGTTGTATTTGGATTTTTACTTGTTGTAGTTGTAGTTGTAGTAGTACTTGTTGTAGTTGTAGTTGTACTTGTACTTGTTGTAGTTGTAGTGTACTTGTTGTAGTTGTAAATGTACTTATACTTATTGTAGTTGGAGTTGTACTTGTACTTGTACTTGTTGTAGCTATAGTTGTACTTTTTTTAGTTGTAGTTGTAAATGTACTGTTGTAGTTGTAGTTGTAGTTGTTCTTGTACTTGTTGTAGTTGTAGTTTTAAATGTACTTGTTGTAGTTGTAGTTTTAATTGTACTTGTTGTAGTTGTAGTTTTAATTGTACTTGTTGTAGTTGTAGTTGTACTTCTACTTGTTGTAGTTGTAGTTGTAGTTGTACTTGTAGTTGTAGTTTTAGTTGTACTTGTTGTAGTTGTACTTGTACTTGTACTTGTTGTAGTTGTATTTGTACATGTTGTAGTTGTAATTGTACTTCTACTTGCCTTAGTTGTACTTGTTGTAGTTGTAGTTGTACTTGTACTTGTTGCAGTTGTACTTGTACTTGTTGTAGTTGTACTTGAATTTTTACTTGTTGTAGTTGTAGTTGTACTTGAATTTTTACTTGTTGTAGTTGTAGTTGTACTTGTTGTAGTTGTAGTTGTAAAATGTACTTGTTATAGTTGTAGTTGTAGTTGTACTTGTTGTAGTTGTAGTTATACTTATATTTGTTGTAGTTGTAGTTGTACTTGTTGTAGTTGTAGTTGTACTTGTACTTGTTGTAGTTGTAGTTGTAGTTGTACTTGTTGTAGTTGTAGTTGTACTTGTACTTGTTGTAGTTGTAGTTGTACTTGTACTTGTTGTAGTTGTAGTTGTAGTTTTACTTGTTGTAGTTGTAGTTGTACTTGTACTTGTTGTAGTTGTAGTTGTACTTGTTGTAGTTGTAGTTTTAATTATATCTGTTATAGTTGTAGTTGTACTTGTACTTGTTGTAGTTGTAGTTGTTGTAGTTGTAGTTGTACTTGTTGTAGTTGTAGTTTTACTTGTTGTAGTTGTAGTTGTACTTGTACTTGTTGTAGTTGTAGTTGTACTTGTTGTAGTTGTAGTTTTAGATGTACTTGTTGTAGTTGTAGTTTTACTTCTACTTGTTGTAGTTGTAGTTGTACTTGTTGTAGTTGTAGTTGTAGTTGTACGTGTTGTAGTTGTAGTTGTACTTGTACTTGTTTTAGTTGTAGTTAAAATTGTACTTGTTGTAGTTGTAGTTGTACTTTTACTTGTTTTAGTTGTAGTTGTACTTGTTTGTAGTTGTACTTGTTCTTGTTGTAGTTGTAGATGAACTTGTTGTAGTTGTACTGGTTGTAGTTTTAGTTGTAGTTGTACTTGTTGTAGTTTTAGTTTTACTTGGTGTAGTTGTAGTTGCAGTTGTACTTGTTGTAGTTGTAGTTGTTGTACTTGTTGTAGTTGTAGTTGTACTTGTACTTGTTGTAGTTGTAGATGTACTTGTTGTCGTTGTAGTTGTAGTTGTACTTGTTGTAGACGTAGTTGTACTTGTACTTGTTCTAGTTATAGTTGTAGTTGTACTTGTTGTATTTGTACTTAGTTGTAGTTGTAGTTGTCATTGTAGTTGTACTTATTGTAGTTGAAGTTTTACTTGTACTTCTTGTTGTTGTAATTGTACTTGTACTTGTTGTAGTTGTAGTTGTATTGTACTTGTTGTTGTTGTAATTGTACTTGTACTTGTACTAGTTGTAGTTGTACTTGTTGTTGTTGTAGTTGTATTTGTTGTTGTTGTTTTTGTAGTTGTACTTGTTTTTGTTGTAGTTGTAGTTGAACTTGTTCGAGTTGTAGTTGTTTTATTACTTGTTGTAGTTGTAGTCTTACTGGTTCTTTTTGTAGTTTTAGTTGTAGTTGTACTTGTTGTAGTTGTGGTTTTACTTGTACTTGTTGTAGTTGTAGTTGTAGTTGTACTTGTTGTAGTTGTAGTTTTAGTTTTCCTTGTTGTAGTTGTAGTTGTACTTGTACTTGTTGTAGTTGTAGTTGTACTTGTTGTATTTGTAGTTCTTTTGTACTTGTTGTAGTTGTACTTGTACTTATACTTGTTGTAGTTGTACTTGTACTTGTACTTCTTGTAGTTGTAGTTGTACTTGTTGTAGTTGTAGTTGTAGATGTACTTGTTGTAGTTGTAGGTGTACTTGTTGTAGTTGTACTTGTACTTCTATTTGTTGTAGTTGTAGTTGAATTTGTACTTGTTGTAGTTGTAGTTGGACTTGTTGTAGCTGTAGTTGTACTTGTAGTTGTTATAGTTGTACTTGTTGTATTTGTAGTTGCAGTTGCACTTGTTGTACTTGTAGTTGAAATTGTACTTGTTGTAGTTGTAGTTTAATTGTTGTAGTTGCGTTGCTGTAGTTGTAGTTGTAGTTGTACTTGTTGTAGTTGTAGTTGTAGTTCTACTTGTTGCAGTTGTAGTTATACTTGTACTTGTTGTAGTTATACTTGTAATTGTTGTAGTTGTAGTTTTACTTGTTGTAGTTGGAATTGTACTGTTTTACTTGTAGTTGTAGTTTTACTTGTTTGTGTTGTAGTTGTAGATTTGTACTTGTTGTAGTTGTAATTTGTACTTGTTGTAGTTTTAGGTGTTCTTGTACTTGTTGTAGTTTTAGTTGTACTTTTTGTAGTTGCAGCTGTAGTTGTATTTGTTGTAGTTGTAGTTGTACTTGTTGTAGTTATAGTTGTACTTGTTTTAGTAGTAGTTGTACTTGTTGTAGTTGTAGTTGTACTTGTACTTGTTGTAGTTGTAGTTGTACTTGTTGTAGTTGTAGTTGTAGTTGTACTTGTTGTAGTTGTATAGTTGTACTTGAAATTGTACTTGTTGTAGTTGTAGTTGTACATGTTTTAGTTATAGTTGTAGTTGTACTTGTTGTACTTGTAATGGAGTTGTATTGTTGTACTTGTAGTTGTAGTTGTACTTTTTGTAGTTTTAATTGTAGTTGTACTTGTACTTGTTGTAGTTGTACTTGTAGTTGTACTTGTAGGTGTACTTTTTGTAGTTGTAGTTGTACTTTGTACTTTAGTTGTAGTTGTAGTTGTACTTGTACTTGTTGTAGTTGTAGATTGTATGTATACTTGTTGTAGTTGTACTTGTACTTTTGTACTTTCGTTGTTAGTTGTAGTAGTACTTGTTATAATTGTATTTGTGATTGTACTTGTTGTAGTTGTAGTTAGAGTTGTAATTGTACTTGTTGTAGTTGTAGTTGTACTTGTAGTTTTAGTTGTAGTTGTACTTGTACTATTTGTAGTTGTAGCTTGTAGTTGCTACTTCTGTTGTAGTTGTAGTTTGTACTTGTTTGTAGATTGTAAGTTGTACTAATGTACTTGTTGTAGTTGTAAAGTTGTACTTGTACTTGTTGTAGTTGTAGTTGTACTTGTACTTGTTGTAAAGATTGTAAATGTAGTTGTACTTGTTCTAGTTGGCAACTAGTTCTAGTTGTACTTGTTGTAGTTGTAGTTGTACTTGTACTTGTAATTGTACTGTTGTAGTTGTATATTGCACCTTATACTTGTTGTAGTTGTACTTATTGCTTGTTGTAGTTGTAGTTGTACTTACTTGTTGTAGTTGTTGCTTGTACTTGTACTATTTGTAGTTGTAGTTGTACTTGTTCTCAGTTTTAGTTAAATTGTTGTTCTTGTTGTAGTTGTAGTTGTACTTGTATACATTTGTAGTTGTAGATGTACTTATTGTAGTTGTAGTTGTACTTGTTGTAGTTTTGTACTTGTAGTTGTATTAGTTGTAGTTGTAATTGTATTTGTACTTGTTGTAGTTGTACAGTTCCACTTGTTGTATGAATTTGTGTTTGTTCTAGTTGTAATTGT
>JAWDGP010004275.1:0-11871 GCA_033675545.1 Elysia crispata | reverse complement strand
ATTTATGTCTATCTACTCTCTGTGTCACTCTGTCTCTCTTTATCGCTCATGCGACCCTCTCTATATCTCTTCCTGTGCCTACCCTCTTCTGTCCGTCTCTCTCTATCCATGTTTATCTACACTTGTGTCACCCTCTCTCTTTATCTCTCTGCCAACCTCTCTCGCTAACTCTGAAAAACCTCTCTCTCTCTCTCTGTCCATCTCTCTGTCCCTCTCTATCTTCCCCTGCGTCACCATCTCTCTCTCTCTCTCTTTCTATTTATCTATCTATCTAGCTACCTATATATCTTTCTCTTTACAACGAGATGTAACACTCCAGTGCAGACGCTCTTGCCAGGTATAGATAAAAAAAGAAAAAGACGACCTTCGACTCTAATAAATGAATCGAATAACAAAACAGTGCTGATGAAAACATATTGATTGTTGCGACCTAAAACTATGAAAATAATGTAAAAAAGTTTTTCTTACAAATCTTTTCAAAACAAAAAGAGCTGATTTAATCTTTCGCTTTTTTTTTTTTTTTTGTTTTTGTTTTTAATTAACCTTTTTAGTGCCCTGTAGAAATGTAAACAAAAACACTGCTGATATGAAACTAAAAAAAAACTGAAGACGAGGAGATAGAAATGAGGAAAACGAATTGGCAAGATATATGCTACGGGCACTCATTTAGGAAATTATATGCAGAGAAACAAAAGACAGAGAGAGCGATGGAGGGAAAGAGAGAGATAGATAGATAGATAGAGAGAGAGAGAGAAAGAGAGAGACATACAGACAGACAGACAGACAGACAGAGAAAGACAGAGAGAGAGAGACAGACAGACAGACAGACAGACAGACAGACAGACAGACAGACAGACAGACAGACAGACAGACAGACAGACAGACAGACAGACAGACAGACAGGCAGACAGGCAGACAGACAGATAGATTGACAGGGCGGAAAAGAGCGGGCGAGTGAGACAGACAGACAGACGGACAGACAAACAGAAAGACAGAGCGCAAAAAAAGAGCGACAGAAGGAGAAACAAAGCGAATAAGCGACAGAATGAGGGAGAGAGAGAGAGAGAGAGAGAGAGAGAGAGAGAGAGAGAGAGACTGATGAAGGAATACAGAGTAAGAGGAAGAGATATACAAAAAAAGAAAGTGTGAAAACGGAAAACCAGAAAGAGTAGAAAGAAAAAGTACACGCCATATTCACTTACCAAGCGCATACACTCTTTAAAAACATGTTGAAATCTAATGTGGCCTTACGTTGAAAGGAAAAAAAAAACAAACTGGTGAATTACAAAAATAACGTCAATGCTTGTGAAAAAAGTATTAAAAGCAAAAACATAGAAAAGGCGTCTTAATCTAAATTGTATTGGATTTTATCATAAGTTGTTTTAAATCAATTTAAAAAAAAAACAATTAAGCAAATCTGATATAACGATCTCTATCATGATTTTATACAAAGATAATAAAATGTTCGATTAAAGCGATTCGTATTAAGTAAGGCAGTTGTAGGCACTTGGGTGGCGGTGGGTGAATTGGTTGAGCTCATAGATACTGATTTCATACACCCCTAATCTATTATTAATTTTTTTGAAGCACCTACATGTTGCAAAAAGAAAAAAAGGGCAATGGACAAATAAAAGGCTGATATTCGAAAAGCACCTAACATAGAATAATGGGGAAAGATATAACAGATGGGCTACAGTGTAAAGTTTTGCGAGGAAAACTGGCTTTCAAATAGGACGATACCGTAAAGCAAGGAGACTGATCGATAGATGTATAGATAGACACAGAGACTTAAAGAAATAGAGGGAGAGAGAGATAGAGAGAGAGAGAGTAAAAGAGAAAGATATAGAAGAAATAGCGACACACAGTTACAGAGGAGGCTTGATTAATATACTTTTTTAGATACTAACACAATGATAAAAAAAAACAAAACAATAATATTGACAACTGCGAGAAAAATAACACTGAAAAGAGATTAAAACAGAAAGATAAAGAGCGAGTGAGAGAGAGAGAGAGAGAGAGAGAGAGAGAGAGAGAGATTGAGAGAGCGTGGATGGGAAAAAAACCAGAGAAAGGAAGGAAAAGGGAGACAGAGGTATAATGAAAAAGTGAGATATAAACGGACAAAGACAGAGGCATAAAAAAAGAACGTATCATATTCCATAGAACAAACGGAGAGAGAGGGAGAGAGAAGGAGAGAGAGAGAGAGAGAGAGAGAGAGAGAGAGAGAGAGAGAGAGAGAGAGAGAGAGACAGACAGACAGACAGACAGACAGGCTGTCAAGCAGACAGACAGAGCGTAAAAAGAGAGAGCGAGAGAGACAGACAGACAGACAGAGCGCAAAAAGAGAGAGCGAGAGAGACAGACAGACAGACAGACAGGCTGTCAAACAGACAGACAGAGCGCAAAAAGAGAGAGCGAGAGAGACAGACAGACAGAGCGCAAAAAGAGAGAGCGAGAGAGACAGACAGACAGACAGACAGACAGGCTGTCAAACAGACAGACAGAGCGCAAAAAGAGAGAGCGAGAGAGACAAACAGACAGACAGAGCGCAAAAAGAGAGAGCGAGAGAGACAGACAGATAGACAGACAGACAGACAGACAGGCTGTCAAACAGACAGACAGAGCGCAAAAAGAGAGAGCGAGAGAGACAGACAGACAGAGCGCAAAAAGAGAGAGCGAGAGAGACAGACAGACAGACAGGGCGCAAAAAGAGAGAGCGAGAGAGACAGACAGATGGAAAGATAATTAAAACAGAGCTGAAAAAAAGAGAGTGAAAGAAGGAGAAACAGAGCGAATAAGCGACAGAGAGAGAGAAAGAGAGAGAGAGAGAGAGAGAGAGAGAGAGAGAGAGATGAATTGGCTGGGCTCATAGACACAGACAGATATGGAAAGAGACGGAGAGACAGAGAGAGAGAGAGAGAGAGAGAGAGAGAGAGAGAGAGAGAGATCAAAATACGAAGAACCAGAACATATATAGAAGAAATAGCGCCACACAGTTACAGAGGGGGCTTGATTAATTATACTTTCTTAGCTACGGACACAAATATTAAAAACAAAAAAAATATTCAAAACTTAAAGAAATTTAACACAGAAGAGAGAGAGAGAGTAAGAGAGAAAGACGAAGAGCAAGTGAGAGTGAGAGAGAGAAATCGATAGAGAAAGAGAGGTTTAGAGAGCGTGGAAGGGAAATAAACCACAGAAAGGAAGGAATAGGGATACAGAGGTACAGAGGAAGAGTGAGATATAACGAACATAGACAGGGGAATATCTTCCTTTCTAGGGAGATTTTTTTTTTTATTCCTTGAAAGGAGTATTATCCATTTTTTTTTAATTGAAAAGGGTACTATCGTTTAAATATCTCACGTTCTCCTTTGTTATTTGTTATGTTTTACAGTAGAGGAGTTTCACATTTTCCCATTAATCCACAAACACACTGTTCACTTGTGACTCACCTGTGTCGTAAATTGTATGAAATTTAAAAATGGACAGAGACATAAAGATCTATACAATATCAAATGTGAGGAAAGTGAGGCCAAAACAGAAACAGAGAGAGAGAGAGAGAGAGAGAGAGAGAGAGAGAGAACGAGAGAGAGACACACACACACTCAGAGAGAGAGAGAAAGAGACACACATTGAGAGAGAGAGAGAGAGAGAAGGTTCAGGTTTTACTGAGAACCGCGGAACGTGTTTCATGGATTGGCAATTTTCTCTCTCTCTCTCTCTCTCTCTCTCTCTCTCTCTCTCTCTCTCTCTCTCTCTCTCTCTCTCTCTCTCTCTCTCTCTCTCTCTCTCTCTCTCTTTCTCCTCCAATTTCTTTCTTTGTAAAACTATACAGTTATTTTTTTCCATGTAACTCCCCAAACTTTCTTACAGTGCTCCTGCCATATTTTCTATTCGTCTGTTTATCCATCTGTCCATCATTCTGCCTATCAATTTTTTTTTTCAGTTTTCCACATCATTTTTTTTTCATTTTCTCTGTTCATCTTCTTTTTTTTATTGTTATTAAGTCCATTATCTTTTTGTCTTATCACTTTCTTCTTTAGAATTGTCCCCTGTCTGTTTGTCTCTCAGTCTTGCACTGTTATTGTGTCTGTTTACCTCAGCTGAGCTGTCCTCTCCTGACGCCATATCGCATCCTCTTATAGATCATGCTCACTCCATTCTTCTCAGGCGTTTCTTTCTTTCCTTATTTTTGTTTCTCTTATTTTCCATCTCGCTTTCTTTCTCTGTTATTCTACTCCCCTTTCCGTCTTTCTCTCTCCTTTCCCGTATCTCTCTATGTCTGTCTTTCACTTTTAGTTTCTTATTTATCTGGTAACTTTTTACATCTATGGTTCCTTTGGTACTGTAAAGAGAAAGTTATCTTTATTTTTCTCCCCGTTCCATATCTCTCTGTTTTCTTTCGTTCTCTTTCCAACCTGTTCCTTTCTTATTCCATGTTTTTTCTTTCCCCTATGTTTAGTTTCCTTTCAGTTCATTTTACTTGTTATAATCGATATTTCATATGATTCTTCTTTTTTTTTCTTCCTCTTTCCAGGTTTGTTACTTCGTTCTCCCCATCTACCCCCACAGGTTATTGTTTTCCTCTTTCTGCACTAAAAATATTGCCTATCCTTCTGTCTATTGTACATCTCTCTGTCTCACACTTTACTCTGGCTCGCCATTTTACCCCAAATTGATATTTTCACGTAACTGAGAGGAAATTTCATATTTCTTAGAAAGCAGGTCATGTTTCGATGAGTCATTCGTTGTTCTGCTGGTCCACGTATAAAAAGCTGGGGATCACACGTCAGAGTAAGGCTGTGACGGTTCCCAATTTTTAAGTAATCACGGTTACGGGAGTCCCGTAGCAGAAGATCCGCGGGGTCCCGGTAATCAGAATAGTAATCATTTCCTGAGAAGTGAGGGGTGGTTACGGGAGGTGACGGGGCTGACGGCAGACTAAGATCAGGTGGGTCCCGGAATCAAAAAAGTAATCATATCCCGTGAAGTGAAGAGAGGTGACGGGACTGACGGTAGGCTAAGATCAGGTGGGTCCCGGAATCAAAAAAGTAATCATATCCCGTGAAGTGAAGAGAGGTGACGGGACTGACGGTAGACTAAGATCAGGTGGGTCCCGGAATAGCAGTGCTAAAAAACAAATCCAGTATGACAAATTGTGACACTAGATAACGAGTAAGAGAGAGGGGAACCAAACATAAGCGGCTCACTTGTCGCCCCGCTCATTCCCCACCCCCACACACCCCTCAACACACATACACGCAAATTTTACCAGGCACTGATTGCCACTCCTTTTATTCACCCCACCCCATTTCCTGCCCCATTCTGTTGTTACGAACCCTTGCTTTCTCTTGCCTAATGCCTTGTTGAGACAAGGTCAAAAGGCCTTGATTACATCGACGGGACGACGGTTCTCAGTCTCGTTGATTTCCACTAACGTCTTTGTGAGGAGTACTGAGGATTATGTTTACTCCCACGGATCTCACTAGAGTATCCGTAATCCCGTTTCTTCAGGAAGATCCGTGGTTACTGATTACTTTTACGGGACCCGTCCCAGCCTTACGTCAGAGCGTTGTCGAACAAGACTGTTCTAGCCTAGATCTAGCTTTCTTTATCAGTTGTAGTATTATACTCTAATTTTGGTATTAACATCTTGATCTAGATCTAGTCAAAACATTCCTTAGTTTTATCACTTAGACTTTTTGAACTTCTCAGTAACAACTCCAAAATTTTATAATCTGAACAAAACAGATATTTTCATCATTTCTATTGATTGGTAACTGTTTAGATGTAACACTCGCTTTTAGTTTCTTCTCTCTTGCTACAAATTAATAAATTCTGAGATTTTTTTCATCTCTAAAGTCTTTAATTATAATCTAGATATCTAGATCTAGATAAAACTAAAACTAGACAAGCGCTTAACCAGTCTTCTATTTCCTGTTTACTTTAAACATCAGTGAACGATTGTAACAAAGTTGGCCGCCAGGTAAAATATACTTATAAATAAGACTAACTTGAAGATAAGAAAATTAATATTCAGTTACATACTGTGTAGAACTCTACCTTTTCATTAAAAATCTAAAGTAGATCTAGACAGATCCAGATATATCCTGCTCCATGAGAGAAGAAAACTTAGTTCTTGTGCACTATATCTAGATCTAACCTTTTATTAGTATTATTACTCATTTCTTGTCATAACAAATGTCTATGTTTTACCAATATTTTTAGACTTTATATTATAATTATATTATCCTATCACTATTGTTATACATGATTTCAGGGTTCATCCAGATATATCCTAACTTGTTTCCTCCAACGGCTCGATCTGGAAAACTAAATGAATTATACGAGAGTAGCATACTTAGTAGCTAAATTTATTTTTGCTCCCAAACTTGATGTAAAAAAAAAAGCATTAAGAAGGGAAGCAACCATCTTTGAACCAGGTCCTTAAAGTTGAGTTTAGTTTCCTCCCATAGAGCTATCTTTGCTAAACTACACTAATCTGCTTTAAAACAAAAAAAGTATTTTCCCAATCTTTAAAACACTCTTTGATTATAATATAATGGCCACGTTCACTGAGTCATACCAGCTGGCGGGTCGAAATATTCTAGTTAATATTTAGTTTGAAACTGTCTAGATCTCTACCTTGTCTCAAAAGTCTATGCTGGATCCAGATATATCCTGGTCTAATCTATGAGAGGAAATGTAGATCCATATATGTTTAAATTTGTTTTCTTCCACAGATTTTTCTTGAAAAAAACAAAACTGTTCATATGCGAGGCAGCATTGTTGGTAGATAATTATTAATTGATTTTCCCCTCAGAGGTTAAAATTAGGAAAACGCATTTCGAAGTGAAGCAACCCTCACAGTATCAGGTAGCTGAAGCTGAATTTAGTTTCCTCCCATAGATTTATCTCGTTAAACAGTAAGGGTCTATTTAAAAATATATTTTTTCATGTTTAAAACACTCTTTGCTTGTAATATTCTGCTCACGTTTCGTTTCGCATAAGCCAAGTATTTAATCAATATCAGTTGGATAGGCTGTCCGAGAAAAAAAAAAACATGCATATAAGAAAAAAATATTTTTCAAACTCTTCTCGGCTTATGTTCAAATCTTATTCTGTTGTATGAAATAAGAGGGATTTTTTCTTTATTTCCATACGTATTCTTTAGGCTGTTCAACGCAAAATTTCACTACTTAGAAAAGAAAATCACAAAGAGAAATTTGTTTTAAACTTAAAAATAACCACATGAAACGATAAATACAGTTACAGTTTCCTAAAAAATAATATAACTTTAATTCATCCATTATCTGATATAAGCAGATATTTTTCAAGACTTTCATAACCTTTCTCAAAACTGTACAAAGAACCAAAGAAAATAAAGGGTAACAAAAGGAATCAATGAATAAAAACAAACACAAAGAGATAAACACTATAAAATAAACAGCATTATATGTACTATTTTAACCATTAGTTACCAATCCTTACCACATCTAGCCTTTCTCAACCAGTTTTTTGCAAAAAAAAAACCAAAAAACAAAAAACATACAAACCAAAAAAAAAATATATATATATAGATCTATATATATATATATATATATATATATATATATATTTAGGTGTATTATTTGATAGGATTTAGATCTAGATATCAGATCTACAGATCTAGATCTCAACTAGACCTTGTTCAGATTTATAAAGATCATACTCAGTGTATATAATATCTTGATCTACTTCTAAACAAATATTAGATCTATATTGACTCTATTATCTATATGAAATGCCATCAGATTAACTTACTTTAGTCGACACTAAATCTTGACTTTTATTAGTAAGTAGATAGAGCAAGAGGAAGGCTAAATCTAATCTAGAATCATGAGCAATAATGTTACATTCAACTTGTATTGTGTTTTGCAGTTGTCTGAATCTTCATTTGTATGTATCTATCTGAATAAAATAAAGATCAAAATCTTGTTTTACTGGATCTACATCTACTAGGGCCTAACCGTTTTTTTTATCGTTTGAGAAAGAATAAATTAGGAAGCCCTCTTGAAGATGGGAATCCGGATCTAGATTTACAATGATGAGCTTAATGTGGACATTCCAAAATTTTACATGATGTGGGAAGTTTGAGGGAACCTAAAGATGTAATTTTATGAACATAAGGTGGCGACAGCTTGGATCTGTTACTTTTGTGTTCCACACCAAGCGTAGCTCAGGGTGCGCGTAAAATGAAGAGGATCTAAGAACAGCAGAGAGACGTAACTCCTTCTTGGGCCTTAGGATGAGAATGGGCGACAGCTTGGATCTGTTACTTTTGTGTTCCACACCAAGTGTAGCTCAGGGTGCGCGTAAAATGAAGAGGATCTAAGAACAGCAGAGAGACGTAACTCCTTCTTGGGCCTTAGGATGAGAATGGGCGGGAGTTCCATTGAAAAAAAACTTGTTTTTAAAATAATAATTTTTGGAGTCAACATATGGTTCCCATGTGTGTCTGCTAAATTCAGATAAAGAAACCCCCCTCCCTAACAACAAAAATAAAAACATTTTCAAAAATCAACCCAATACTGATTTGTAAATATCAATTGCCATTTATAAACCTTTCTTTATTAAGCTTGAGTTGTTTTTTGTTTTTTTAATTAGGATGTATTTTGAAATCTTGGAAATAGGTTTCACACACTTTCTGCTCCACTTCTAGTTCTACCCTAGTTCAGGATGTGTGACCAACAGTATTAGCATCTTACTATATGTAGATTTTACTTCTAGTTCTACCCTAGTTCAGGATGTGTGACCAACAGTTTTAGCATCTTACTATATGTAGATTTTACTTCTAGTTCTACCCTAGTTCAGGATGTGTGACCAACAATATTAAAAGCTTCCTGTTCCACTTCAACCCTTGTCCATGATGTATTACCAACAGTATTAGCATCTTACTATATGTAGATTTTACTTCTAGTTCTACCCTAGTTCAGGACGTGTGACCAACAATATTAAAAGTTTCCTGTTCCACTTCAACCCTTGTCCATGATGTATTACCAACAGTATTAGCATCTTACTATATGTAGATTTTACTTCTAGTTCTACCCTAGTTCAGGATGTGTGACCAACAGTATTAAAGTTTCTTGTTCCACTTCAACCCTTGTCCATGATGTATTACCAACAGTATTAGCATCTTACTATATGTAGATTTTACTTCTAGTTCTACCCTAGTTCAGGATGTGTGACCAACAATATTAAAAGCTTCCTGTTCCACTTCAACCCTTGCTCATGATGTATTACCAACAGCTTTAGCATCTTACTATATGTAGATTTTACTTCTAGTTCAGGATGTGTTCTCTAATTAAAGAATTATTTTTTTCAGTACCATGATTTACAAGAATTCTTAACTAAACAAATAACAGTGTCTTTGATTTAAATTCATCTCATGAACTGATAAAAGCTTATAAAGAAATAACATGAACTTGAGTCACCACCGCCAACTTCTAAATCAGTTAAGTCAATAAAATCTCACCTCTTCTTGTAGATCTAAATCTGTTTCTAAAATTCCAGAGTCCCGGCATCAATATTACGCATGAAATAATCTTTGTTTTGCTAGGTTTTCTCTTTTTTTTTCATTTTTTAGAGTCACATCATAAATATTACGATTGAAGTAATTTTTGTTTTGCTAGACTTTCTCTTTTTTTCTTCTTTTAGAGTCACATCATAAATATTACGATTGAAGTAATTTTTGTTTTGCTATATTTTCTCTTTTTTTCTTCTTTTAGAGTCACATCATAAATATTACGATTGAAGTAATTTTTGTTGTGCTGAATTTTCTCATTTTAGTTTTTTTTTTCATTTATAGGAACGCTGGTGGCTGTAGGGTGTTGACTAATATCAGCTTTGATTGAACTCAAACTACTTTAGGTGAGTTTAGGTCTTCCTATTTTAATTTCTGACCTATCTTTAGTTTACTTGATTTTAATATGTAAAAAAGTGTGAGATCTTGACTAATATCTGAGTTGATTGAACTTTTCTTTTATCAATGCTTCCAAAGAATATAAATTATATACATTTATATATTAATGTTTAATACTGCCCATCCTCTGTTGGTCTGTTTATCTGTCTGTCCCTCTAGTTATCTATGCGGAGGAGAAAGAAAAGATGATTAGGAAATAATTAGCCCAAGAAAGGAGGAGGAGGCTGGAGAGAAAACAATCTGTGGAGGGTTAGAACTTACAAGAATAAAGAAAGTCAAACAAAAAAGATATATCTGTGGTTTAACGTTTTCCAATCAAGATATTTCTTTAATAGACTTATATCGATCTTCTTCCTCAGGAATATACAGCGTACGCCCGAGGGATCAACACAGAAATAGTAAGTTAAGACTTAAACCTGTGTTGTATGCGTTTCTGATAGGTTGGGTGGGGGTGGCTGTGTTTATAGAATAAAGCACAGGTGTGAGAATTTTGCTTAATTTTTTAATGCTTAGAAAATTTGTGTCTGTAACTAATGTAAGGCTGAACTTTACATCTGTATGAAAATCGGGAAAAACAGATAATTTTTGTGACGAATATGAGATTTTTCCATCATCCAGTCAAAAGGGTCTAATGCTTGACCATCATAGAGACGACTAGGTCTACGCCTTGGTCATTTTCTGTGTCTTTGGTCATGGTCAAGGTTGCGTATGAAATTTTTTTTTCTTAATCAGTGTTGACACCTGCTTCTATTTAGACTGTAGTTTATTCGGGTTATACCGTTGTAGAAGAGAGAGGGACGAGGGAGGAGTGGACGGGAGGGCAAAAGTTTTTAAAAAAATAGATCGTTCTAAGAGAAACATGAAATATGTTTGTTTACTTCGGTGACTTGGCCTGTACATTAGGAAGCACCGGGCAAAACTTAAATTTAACGTGTATTGGAGGAGAGTAACGAGTCTGATAACCTGAAGAAAAGAAATGTTGATTATTTTTTTGTTTAGTCCAGTTTTCTATATTCGAAATATGTTATACAGTTAGTTAAAACAAATTTATTTGGAAAAAAACAAATTTAGAGTTTAATCTCTTGTGAATAAGAGTAGAGATATAGATAGTAGATATATATTCGAGAACTTTTTTCCTGAATGTGATGTGCTAGTGGAGAAGGTGGTAAAGGTGATTGAAGTAGAAGTAGATGTAATGGTAGTTGTTTTCATAATATTGGTTGTTGTAGTAGTAATAGCAGAGGCAGCAGCAGCAGCAGCAGCAGCAGCAGCAGTAGTAGTAGTAGTAGTAGAGAGAGAGAGGAGAGAGACAGACAGACAGACAGACAAGCAGGCAGGCAGGCAGAGAGAGAGAGAGAGAGAGAGAGAGAGAGAGAGAGAGAGAGAGTGAAAGAAAGAGAGACAGAAACCAATAAGAAACGAAGAAAAGATCAGTACGAAAAAAGTGCAGTTCAAAAAAGTAGGAGGAGGAAAAGGAAGGTAGACACATAGTATAGTGAATATGTGAAGAAAAGGAAAATAAGAGACATAAACACGTTAACTGGCAGATAGCGAATATGAAACAATAATTAGAAGCAGGAATTGGAAAAGCATTAGAGAAAAATTGATTGAGAAAGTATTTATGTTTGTGTGTGTGTGAGACAAAGAGACAGACAGACAGTCAGACACAGGAGATATCCAAAACTATTGATACATTTTTATCTTTTTACCCCCCAGTGGATGAGCACAACACAAGGAAACGTATTGGAGACGGAAGTAACAGATTATGCAGTCAAATCAAAAAAAGAAATGGTACAGGAACAAGTATTAGACACTGCAATTAGATTAAAACAAATTGTGACATATGTAAAATCTGCAGTAGTCAAAGTGATCATGGTAGTATTAGTAGTTCTAAGAGAACTGTAGGATTA
>JAWDGP010004273.1:7500-14203 GCA_033675545.1 Elysia crispata | reverse complement strand
AATTAGAACAAGTACAACTACAACAAGTACAGTAGAAGTACAACTACAACTACAATTACTACAACTACAACTACAACAAAAACAAGTTCAGGTACAACTACAACTACAACAAGTACAACTACAACTAGAACAAGTACAACTACAACTACAGCAGGCAAGAAGTACAACTACAAGTACAAGAAGTACAACTACAACTTCAACAAGTACATCTACAACTACAACAAGTACAAATACAACTACAACAAGTACAAGTACAACTACAATTACAAGAAGTACAACTATAACTTGAACAAGTACAACTACAACTATAACAAGTATAATTGCAAGGATAACTAAACTAGAACAAGTACAACTACAACTACAACAAGTACAACTTTAACTACAACAGAAGTAGAAGTACAACTACAAGGACAACAAGTACAACTCCAATTACAACAAGTACAACTCCAACTACAACAAAGAGTACAAGTACAAGTACAACTACAACTTCAATTACAACAAAACCAAGGATCAACTACAACTAGAACAAGTACAACTTTAACTAAAACAAGAACAACTACAACAAGTACAAGTACAAGTACAACTATAACTACAACAAGTACCAACTACAACTACAACAAAAACAACCAAAACTACATTAAGTACCAATACACAACTATAACAAGTACAACTACAACTACAACTACAAAGTACAAGTACAAGTAGTACTACAACAAGTACAATTACAACTACAACAAAAACTTCAGAAGTACAACAAAGGAAAACTATATCAAGTGTAACTCCAATTACAAAAAGTAAAAGTATTCCTACAACTACAACAAGTACAAGTATAAGTACAAGTACAACAATTACAACTACAACTACATCGACAATAAGTACAAGTACAAGTACAACTACAACAAGTACAAGTACAAATACTACTAAAACAAATAAAACTACATTTACAACAAGTACAGCTACACAACTGCAAGTAGTACAAGTACAATTATAACTACAACAAGTACAACTACAACTACAACAAGTACAACAATAATTAGAACTACAAGTTCAACAAGTACAACTACAACTACAACTATAACTAGAACAACTACAACTACAACAAGTACAAGTGCAACTACAACTACAACAAGTACAAGTACAAGTACAAAAAAAAGAAGTACAACTACAACTAGAACCAGTACATTTAAAACTATTACTACAACAAGGACAAGTACAACTAAAACTACAACGGTACAAATATAACTACAAAAGTAAACGTAAAAGTACAACTAGAATTACAACAAATACAGTACAACTACAACTACAAGAAGGACAACTACAACTACAACAAGTACAACTACAATTACAACAAGTACAACTAGAACTATAACAAGTACAAGTACAATTACAGCTACAACAAGTTCAACTACAACTACAACTACAACAAGTACAACTACAATTACATTAAGTACATATAAAACTACATTAAGTACAAGTACAAGTACAACTACAACAATTACAATTACAACTACAACTACAAGAAGTACAAGTATAAGTACAAATACAACTACAACAAGTACAACTACAACTACAGCAAGTACAAATACAACGACAACTACAACAGAAACAACTACAAAACCATTAAGTACAAATAAAACTACATTAAGTACAAGTACAACTACAACTACAACAATTACAATTACAACTACAACTACAACAAGTACAACTACAATTACATTAAGTACAACTACAACTACAAAAAAAAGAAATACTACTAAAACTACAACATGTACAAGTAAAACTACAACTACAACCATTACAAGTAATATTACAGCTACAACATTTTCAAATACAACTACAACTACAACAAGTACAAGTACAACTACAACTATAACATGTACAAGTACAACTACAACTACAACAAGTACATATACACCTCAACTACAATAATTACAACTACAAATATATTAAATACATCTAAAACTACAACAAGTACAAGTACAACTACCACTACAAGAAGTACAAGTACAAGTACAACTGCAATAAGGTCAACTACAACTACAACAAGTCCAACTACAACTACAACAACAACAAGTTTAACTACAACTACAACAAGTAGAAGTACAACTACAACTACAACAAGTACAAGAACAACTACAACTACAACATGTACAAGTACAACTACAACTACAACAATTACAAGTACAACTACAACTGGAACAAGTAAAAGTAAGACTAGAACAAGTACAACTACAACAAGTACAAGTAGAAGTACAACTACAACTACAACAAGAACAACTACAACTAGAACAAGTACAAGTGGAAGTACAATTAGAAGTACAACTACAACAAGTACAACTAGAGTAACAACAAGTTCAAGTACAACTACAACTATAAAAAGTACAACTATAACTTAATTATGTACAACTACAACTACAAAAAGTACAAGTACAACTACAACTACTACCAGTACAACTACAACTACAAGTACAAGTGCAAGGATAACTACAACTAAAATAAGTAGAACTACAACAAATACAACTTTAACTACAACAAGTACAAGTAAGACTACAACTAAAACTACAACTACAAATACAACTACAACAAGTACAAATGCAAATATAACTAGAACTACAACAAGTACAACTACAACAATATTTATTACAACTAGAACTATAACAACTAGAAGAACAACTACAACTATAACTACAACTACAAAAAGTATAACTACAACAACAAATACAACAAGTAGAAGTACAACTACAACTACAACAAGTACAACTACAACTACAACTACAACAAGTACAAGTACATCTACTTATACAACAAGTCTAACTCCAACTATAATAAGTACAAATATTCCTACAACTACAACAAGTACAAGTACAAGTACAATTACAACTACGAGAAGTACAAGTACAACTGCAACTACAACAAATACAATTACATTTACAAAAAGTACAATTGCAACTACAAAAAAAACAACTACATTTACATCGATAAAAAGTACAAGTACAACTAAAACAATTACAAGTACAACTACAACAAGTACAACTATAACTACAACTACAACAAATACAAGTACAACTACAAGTACAAGAAGTACAACGCATATTACAACAAGTAGAACTCCAATTCCAACAATTACAAGTACAAGTACAAGTACAAAAGTACAAGTAAAACTACAATTAGAACAAGTACAACCACAACTAGAACAAGTAAAACTACAACAAGTACAAGTACAACTACAACTACAAGAAATACAACTAAAAGTACAACAAGTACAAGTGCAAGTACAATTAGAAGTAAAACAAGTAGAAGTACAACTAGAACTATAACAAGTACAACTACCAAAACAACTACAACAAGTACAACCACAACTACATTAAGTACAACTACAACTACAAGAAGGACAATTACAAGTATTAAAAGTACAATTGAAACTACAACAAATACAACAACAACTACATCCACAAAAGGTAGAAGTACAAGTACAACTACAACAAATACAAGTACAACTACAAATAGAACAAGTAAAACTACATCTACAACAAGTACAACTACAACTACAATAAGTAAAACTACAACTACAACTACAACAAGTACAACTACAACTAAAACTACAACAAGAACAACTACAACTACAACAAGTACAAGTGCAAGTACAATTAGAACTAAAACAAGTACAAGTGCAACTACAACTACAAGAAGTACAATTACAACAACTACAACAAGTACAACTACAACTAAAACAACAAGAAGTACAACAACAATTAGAACCACAAGTACAACAAGTACAACAATAACTACAACAAGTAAAACTAAAACTACAACTACAACAAGTACAAGTACAGTTCAACTAAAACAAGTACAACTACAACTACAACAAGTACAACTACAACTACAACAGTACAACAACAATTAGAACTACAAGTACAACAAGTACAACTACAACTACAGCAAGTACAACTACAACTACAACTACATTAAGTACAAGTACAACTACAACTAAAACAAGTACAACTACAACTACAACAAGTACAACTACAACTAAAACTACATCAAGAACAACTCTAACTAGAAAAAGTACAAGGAAAAGTACAACTACAACTACAACAAGTACAAATACATTTAAAACTACAAGTAAAACTACAACTACAACAAATACAACTAAAACTACAACTACAACAAGTACAAGTACAACTACAACTACAAGAATGATAACTACAACTACAACAAGTAAAACTACAACTACAACAAGTAAAACCAGAACTACAACAAGTACAAGTACAACTACAACTACAACAAGTACAACTACAACGACTAGTACAACAACAATTAGAACTACAAGTACAAGAAGTACAACTACAACTACAACTAAAACTACAAGAAGTACAAGTACAACTACAACTGCAACAAGTACAACTACAACTACAACTAAAACTACAACAAGTACAATTATCACTACAACAAGTACAAGTACAACTACAACGAAAACTACAACAAGTACAACTACAAATACAACGTCCAACTTCAACTACAACAAATACAACTACAACTACAACTACAACAAGGACAAGGACAACTAAAACTACAACAAATACAAGTACAACTAAAACTACAAAAAGGACAACTACAACTACAACAAGTATAACTACAATTACAACAAGTGCAACTAGAACTATAACAAGTAAAAGTACAACTACAAGTATAACAAGTACAACTCCAATTACAACAAGTAGAACTCCAATTCCAAATAGTACAGGAACAAGTACGACTACAACATGTTCAAGTACAAGTACAACTACAGCAAGTACAACTACATTTACGAGAATTACAAGTACAAATACAACTAAAGTAAGTACAATTACAAGTACAAAAAGTACAATTGCAACTATAACAAATACAAGTTCAAAAACAACTACAACTACAACAAGTACAATTAAAACTACAACATGTACAAGTACAAATACAACTACAAGAAAATTAACTACAATCTAAAGAAGTACAACTACAACTACAACAAGTACAACTACAACCAGAACTACTACAAGTCTAAATGCAAGTATAACTACAACTAAAACAAGTGCAACTACAACTTCAACAAGTACAAGTACAACAACAACTACAACAAGTACAACTCCAATTGCAACAAGTACAACTCCATTTCAAACAAGTACAAGTACAAGTACAACTACAACAAGAACAAGTACAACCACAACAGTACAAAAACAACTACAACAAGTACAAGTACAAGAACAACTACAACTACAGCAAGTACAAGTGCAAGTACAACTACAACTACAACAAGTAAAACTAGAAGTACATTCGGTACAACTACAACTAAAACAAGTGCAATTAAGACTACAAAAAGTACAACTACAACTACAACAAGTAAAATTGTAACTACAACTACAACAAGTACAAGTACAACTATAACTACAATAACTACTTCTACAAAAAAGATAAGTATAACTACAACTACAACATGTACAAGTAAAACTACAACTACAACAAGTACAAGTAAAAGTACAACTACAACAGTACAACTACAACAACATTAAGTACAACTACAACTACAACAAGTACAAGTACAACTACAACTAAAACAACTAAAACTACAACTAAAACAAGTACAAATACAACTACAAGTACAACTCCAATTACAAAACGTACAAGTACAAGCACAACTACAACAAGTACAAGCACAAGTAAAAATAGAACAAGTACATATACAACTATAACAAATACAACTACAACAAGTACAAGTACAATTACAACTTCAACTACAACAAGTACAACTACAACTAAAACAAGTACAAGTGCAAGTACAACTACAACTACAACAAGTAAAATTACAACTACAATAAGCAAAACTACATTTACAAGTACAAGGACAAGTATAACTAAAACTACATTAAGAACAAGTACTTTTACAACTACAAGAAGTATAACTACAATTACAACAAATACAAGTACAATTTGAACTACAACATTTTTAATTACAACAACAAGAAATACAACTACAACTACAACAAGTACAACTACAACTACAACAAGTACAAATACAGTAAGTACAAGTGCAAGTTAAACTACAACTAAAACTAGTACAACTACAACTACAAAAAGTACAACTACAACTACAACAAAAACAAAAACAACTAGAACTAGAACTACACCAAGTACAACTAAAACTACAACAAGTACAAATACAACTAAAACTACAACAAGTACAACTACAACTACAACTACAAGTACGATTAAAACTACAACAAGTACAAGTACAATTACAACTAAAACTACAATAAGTACAAGTACATTTACAACTACAACAAATACAACTACAACTACAACAAGTAGAACTACAACTACAACTGCAACAAGTACAAGTACAACTACAATTACAAGAAATACAACTACAACTTCAACAAGTACAGCTACAAAAACAACAAGTACAACTACAACTACAAATTCTACAAGTACATATCAATTACAACAACATTAATTTCAAGTATAACTACAACTAAAACAAGTACAACTACAACTACAACAAGTACAACTACAACTACAACAAGTACAAGTACAACTAAAAGTACAACAAGTACAACTCCAAATAAAAAAAAGAAAAAATCCAGTTCCAACAAGTACAAGTACAAATATAACTACAACTAGAAGAAGTAAAAGTACAACTAGAACAAGTACAACTACAACAAGTACAAGTACA
>JAWDGP010004273.1:0-2500 GCA_033675545.1 Elysia crispata | reverse complement strand
TAACGATAAATGTTACATTTTTTTCAGAGTTTTAACAAAACATAAACAACTGCGCATAGTTTTTAAGTTATGGAACCTAATTCAAAAAGTCTAACTCAAGTAACTTCCTAATCAAAAAGATGACAAAATGTCTCCAAACATTAAGTAAACCTCTTCTTTGTGGTGAAGTTTCACGACTGAAGATACACACTATAGCTCGGCCTTGTTATGGTTACTGCTGGAGCTGAAGATACACACCATAGCCAAGCCTTGTCGTGGTACTACTGGAGCTGAAGATACACACTGTAGCCCAGCCTTCTTGTGGTACTATTGGAGCTGAATATACACACTATAGCCCAGCCTTGTTGAGGTACTATTGGAGCTGAAGATACACACCATAGCCCTGCCTTGTTGTAGTTACTACTGGAGTTGAAGATACACACCATAGCCCTGCCTTGTTGTAGTTACTACTGGAGTTGAAGATACACACCATAGCCCTGCCTTGTTGTAGTATAAGTAAAACACACCATAGCCCTGCCTTGTTGTAGTTACTACTGGAGCTGAAGATACACACCATAGCCCTGCCTTGTTGTAGTTACTACTGGAGTTGAAGATACACACCATAGCCCTGCCTTGTTGTAGTTACTACTGGAGCTGAAGATACACACCATAGCCCTGCCTTGTTGTAGTTACTACTGGAGCTGAAGATACACACCATAGCCCTGCCTTGTTGTAGTTACTACTTGAGTTGAAGATACACACCATAGCCCTGCCTTGTTGTAGTTACTAATGGAGCTGAAGATACACACCATAGCCCAGCCTTGTTGTAGTTACTACTGGAGCTGAATATACACACCATAGCCCGTCCTTGGTGTAGTTACTACTGGAGCTGAAAATACACACTATAGCCTAGCCTTGTTGTAGTTACTACTGGAGCTGAAGATACACACCATAGTCCTGCCTTGTTGTAGTTACTACTGGAGCTGAAGATACACACTGTAGCCCAGCCTTGTTTTGGTACTATTGGAGCTGAATATACACACTATAGCCCAGCCTTGTTGTGGTACTATTGGAGCTGAAGATACACACCAAAGCCCTGCCTTGTTGTAGTTACTACTGGAGCTGAAGATACACACCATAGCCCTGCCTTGTTGTAGCTATTACTGGAGCTGAATATACATTGTTCATAGCCCTGTCTTTGGTGTAGTTAATACTGGAGCTGAAGATACACACTATAGCCAAGCCTTGCTGTAGTTACTACTGGAGCTGAAGAAACACACCATAGCCCTGCCTTGTTGTAGTTACTACTGGAACTGAAGATACACACCATAGCCCTGCCTTGTTGTAGTTATTACTGGAGCTGAAGATACACACCAAAGCCCTGCCTTGTTGTAGTTACAACTGGAGCTGAAGATACACACCATAGCCCTGCCTTGTTGTAGTTACTACTGGAGCTGAAGATACACACCATAGCCCTGCCTTGCTGTAGTTACTACTGGAGCTGAAGATACACACTATAGCCCAGCCTTGTTGTAGTTACTGCTGGAGCTGAAGATACACACCAAAGCCCTGCCTTGTTGTAGTTACTGCTGGATCTGAAGATACACACCATAGCCCTGCCTTGTTGTGGTACTACTAGAGCTGAAGATACACACTATAGCCAAGTCTTGTTGTAGTTACTACTGGAGCTGAAGATACACACCATAGCCCTGCCTTGTTGTAGTTACTACTGGAGCGGAAGATACACACTATAGCCAAGTCTTGTTGTAGTTACTACTGGCGCTGAAGATACACACTATAGCCAAGTCTTGTTGTAGTTACTACTGGCGCTGAGGATACACACCATAGCCCTGCCTTGTTGTAGTTACTACTGGCGCTGAAGATACACACTATAGCCAAGTCTTGTTGTAGTTACTACTGGAGCTGAAGATACACACTATAGCCCTGCCTTGTTGTAGTTACTACTGGAGCTGAAGATACACACTGTAGCCCAGCCTTGTTGTAGTTACTACTGGCGCTGAAGATACACACCATAGCCCTGCCTTGTTGTAGTTACTACTGGAGCTGAAGATACACACCAAAGCCCTGCCTTTTTGTAGTTACTGCTGGATCTGAAGATACACACCATAGCCCTGCCTTGTTGTGGTACTACTGGAGCTGAAGATACACACTATAGCCAAGTCTTGTTGTAGTTACCACTGGAGCTGAAGATACACACCATAGCCCTGCCTTGTTGTAGTTACTACTGGAGCTGAAGATACACACTATAGCCAAGTCTTGTTGTAGTTACTACTGGCGCTGAAGATACACACCATAGCCCTGCCTTGTTGTAGTTACTACTGGAGCTGAAGATACACACTATAGCCCTGCCTTGTTGTAGTTACTACTGGAGCTGAAGATACACACCAAAGCCCTGCCTTTTTGTAGTTACTACTGGAGCTGAAGATACACACTATAGCCAAGTCTTGTTGTAGTTACTACTGGCGCTGAAGATACACACCAGCCCTGCCTTGTTGTAGTT
>JAWDGP010004272.1:20000-138219 GCA_033675545.1 Elysia crispata | reverse complement strand
TGATTTACATTTTTACATTCTATGTCTAAAGATGAGAGAAAGCACAGAGAGAGGGAGAGATATAAATGTGCATTAAACATCACTAACCTGCCAGACTTGTGGATACGTAATTTCAAAAGAATTGCTTCCTCTAGCAGATCAAAGCATCTCTCTTGCACAGTCGTCTCTGTATCCATAACACGCGGCAGAGTTCCAAAGATCCAAGCTCTGGCCACAAAGGATACGTTAGGATATATTCAAATGTCACCAACTGGTGAGATTAACGGGTTATGGTTTGGAATCTTCAAACATTATCACTTGACAACAGATAAAGTGCTGGTGAGGGTTAAGATGTCTTGAAACATTATCGTATATGCAAGGGTTTGAGATAAAACCAGAAATGTTGGAACATCATAGGTGGTCAATTTTTAGATGCAGGGGTAAGATATGTTCAAATAGCAGCCTTGACCAATTCTTAGTAATATGGTTATGATAGTTTCAGATATCATGAGTAAAAAAGGGTTCGGGTAGGAAGAGGTTATGTTCAAATAACATCTGTTGGCCATGATGAGAGTGAGGATATATTAAAATATCAATTTGAATACTATAAGGTTAGAGTTAAAATATGTCCAGACAAAATCATTTAACAGTTTTCATAGCTCAAAGAGCAAAAAAAAAAAAAAAAATTAAATTTGATATATAATTATATATTTGTATTTCCAGTGTCAGTCCATGAGATACTGAACCTCTCTATGTGGATACAATAAATGTTACAACATGTATTACTACAAAGGAGTTTTATTGAAGGAATTTCAGTGACAAATTCTGTGCTGGGAATGTAAGTTATAAGTTTCAAAATTACAACACTCCATAATACCTATAATGTTCGGTAGTCAATCAACATAGATGTTTTAATTGTGTCTCATACTGCTTTTTTCTTTCATATTAGGTAGACAAACATTCTTATGAGAATAAACATGGATAAATTATTATAGCTCCAGGTGGAGTCTGCCCTCTAGATTAATGAAAATGGATAGTTAAAACCTTTGCCTCTACTTTAGGCAGACTATAACTCTAATGTTTAAATGGATAAGGTATATTTCTATGTATGTGTCAAGCAGATCACAGATTGAGTAGTAAAAAAAAAATGGATATGTTACCGTTGTATTTCCTTGTGTCTTGGCCAGGCCTGAAGGAGCTCAGATAGTAATTGAACAGACTGTTTTCTCACAGACAGGGCTGGATCAGCACATCTCTCTTGTAGTACCAGCAAATCCTTGCAGGGTAAAATAACAGCGTCAATTTATAAAACCTATCCACTCCTAAGATAAGCACAGACTTTATCTAGCACATCCTACCAGTCTCTTTCCGTCCAGGAAGGGCTGAGTAATAAGAACTTAAGTTCATTTATCTACAGCCTAATGGCTGCCAAGAAGGGAGCCATTTCTTACTTCAGTATAATTGACAAAATAAGACTTACTAATTGACATTATGATGTGGAAAACCCCATACATAGAGATCAAAAGGCAAGTTGTTTCACACCTTGCTACCGAATCAATCATATTAACTTTGCTCACTTGGTGAAGAAAAAAAAAAGGCAGAATAACAACAGAACAAAACATAATATGATACCTCTGATCTGAAGTCTGGAGCCTCAAACAAAATAAAGCTTTGCAAGGCTTGGAGTGCACACCTCCTAACCTGGACTTTTGAGTCCAGCACTCTCCTGTGGATCATGGACACCACACCCTCTGCATCAGGCAGGTCTGAACAAAAATATGGGAAAAGACAAGGAGAAACATCAAGCTAAATATAAACGACAAACATGAGAGTGAATACAATTACAGTCATTATTTGCTTTGAGGTTGCCCTTATTGTTCTTGCTATTATTATTATGGATCAGTTCTTTTAGCTTCAGATTGTGTCATTTTAGAACTTAAATGTTTTGCTATTATTCCTGATGAGTAAGATCTTGTACTATTTAATTTTGAAAAAAAGACTGAGGATAGTTCAATTTATGGAAAAAAAATTGAATTACTTGAATGATTCATGACTTTTAAAAAAAATTCTTTCTCAAACTAGATTCAGACATAGATGAATCTTGTGGTCAAAATTTGGGTTTAACTCACTTCAATTCCTGATCTGTTTGGAATAATTTTTGATAAAAAGTGAATGTTAAATCCTGCAGAATGTCACATACCAAACTGTTGCAGATTGTAGGTAAGAAAAAAATATAGAGGTGCCAACTAGCACCTTTCGGATATTGTACTATCTAGTATAAGAACCACATCTTAGAAGGTTCAGCAGTGTTGGCCAGTGTCTAAGATCAAAATAGTTATATCTGATCACTAATAGGGAATGCTGCAGTTTCTATGAAGAAATGTTACATTTATAGACTTTCAAGGAATGCTACACTTTTTTACCCAATTAAAGGAGCTAGACCTGCTGAATGTCTAGAAATGCTATATCTGTAGAAAGGAAATGGCTATACTTTCTGAGAAAGTAGTGATGCCACATCTGCTAATGATCTACAAATGAAGCAACTTCTATTACTAGTTAGGAATGCTACACCTTCTGATTATGCAGAGATCCTTATCTATCATCTAGAAAGACTTACAAGGGTCAAAGCCTGGGGTGAGAAGGATGTTTCCAAACGATGCTGCTGCTGCCACAGGTGTGTGAATGCTCACGGCAGCAGATCCACCTGGTGTCTCATTCCCGACAGCCGGAGACTCAGTGAGTTTTTTCTTTGATGTTGAGGGTGCATTGCTATCACCTGTACCATCTAAAACTAACAATGAGAGAAAAAGTTGAGAAGAAAAAAAAATTCTAAATTAAAACCAAACAGAGATGAGGGCCTTTGGTCAATTTTTTTAAAAAGGGAAAGCAACATGAATTATGCAAACCTCACTTATAAATTTAAAGAAATTTAAGGAAAAAGAGGTGAAATTAGCAAATTTTGCAATTTAATATATCTGCAATCAGTGATCTGAATTTTGCCCAGCAACTTCCACCTTATGAGAATACTTGGTAAAAGTGAAAACATTTCATTTCATAAACAGTAAAAAAAAAAAAGATCATATTAGCTATTTCATAAATTTTGTTCTTCATCTTCAGTATTCGGACAAAAAAGATTTTATTTTTTTTTTTGTTGAAAATTTCTGGTAGAACAGTGTGTCCAGCACTTTCCCAAAATTAAAACCCCACCGACCTCCCATAAATCCTAACATCTACTGAGCAAAAAAATAGATACAAAAAACCTGACAAAAACAACAACCACTTAATAACAAAGACTAGGAGTGAATGGCCATGTTTTTCTTTCCAGTTTATTTACAGGTCATTAAACACTTTCCAATGACATTGGTTCCATTCTTGGAAAGGTAGATTTCCTAATTCTTTAATAAGAGACTGGATCTTTTCAATAATATAAAGTATTGAAACATAGCCTAAAAATATGAGTCAACATGTTTTGATTTGACAAAGATGGACATCAAGCTGCTTGGACTGAAGATCTGGTTTGAGACTTTCATCAAACATCATTACATGAACCTACTGGCAATCTTTCACTGCTGCCATAATGCTTTCCTTGATAGCTGGTGCAATTCCAAATGTAGTTAAGTATCCTACCTTTGTTTTTCCACACTAAAATCAATCAATGAGTTTTGGCTGAAAGATGCGTTCAGATAAGTAACTAAGAAAGGCAGTCTAAAGGCCTTTTAGAAGACATTGAAATTGTCTGCAGAGAGGAATTAATTTTCCCCTGAAAATTCGACCTTCTGTTAAATTTCCAACCAAAATCCGACTTCCATCTTTGACCACAAACTTGGACCAACATTCTACTTTTCTGGACACCATGTAGAATCTACAACAGCAAAACAGTCAAGCACAATTAGGTCAAACACATATCCTTCAAAATTCCTTAAACTCATCTGTTTTACCCTGCTTTTTGTTTCCTTATTCTCTATCTTTTTTTTATGTATTTCAAAACATATATATTAATCAATCAGACTTCATCTATATAAAGAAAACAGATTCATAAAAAATTTGACTGATTGACTCAAAAAAATCCTTTTCTCACATTCTCAAGAGAGAAAACATAAGGGGAACAACAAGGGAAGGATGAGATGGGGATAGGGGAGGGAAGGTGCGACAGCAATTTGATCTGGAATATAAGAAATCAGATTCGAATGTTCAACTTTCCTCAACTAAAACATATGAGCTGATTTTGAGCCATTGAGTGGGTGAGAACATGAGATTTATACATATATATATATATATATATATATGTAAAAAGAGAAAAGAGAGAGAGAAGAGAGAGAGAGAGAGAGAGAGAGAGAGAGAGAGAGAGAGAGAGAGAGAGAGAGAGAGAGAGAGAGAGAGAGAGAGAGATAGAGAGAGAGAGAGAGAGAGAGAGAGAGAGAGAGAGAGAGAGAGAGAGAGAGAGAGAGAGAGAGAGAGATTTCCATGAAAAGAATATCACTTACAAAACTCAATGTCATGCAATAATAAATAGCAAACCTACTTGTTGAACTGTCTGTTTCCTCGTGGGTGCCAACCCATGGAGTTGGCATAAAACGCCTTGGTTTGCGATGGGGATCAGGGGCCGCAGGGGTGATAACCCCTTTTATTGTGTCCACAACAGCAGAATACTTGGACTTGGTGCAAGAGGAAAAGGCAACAAGGGCTCTGGAACGCACACTGGTTCACACAAAAATCAGAAGAGGGACAAATAGCTCTATCCAAATATCAAACAGAAGCTTTATAAAAGGAGCAATGATTAATCTTTCCCCTGAATTTTACCACATTCCACAGCTTAATAACCCCATTGTTTTATTGAGAAATAGTAATACTTAACTCTATCTGCTTTAATTGCCATCTCTCTTTGAAATGATCAAGAGTAGTTAAAAAAAAGGGTTACTTGGAACATCTACTATTTAAATTTTTTGCTACCAGCTTTTTGGATACTCTGAAGTGATATTGATCCTAAATGTCTGGCCTAGATTTTTAAAATATATTTGCGGTTACCTCTTATAAAGAGAAATGTATAAAACCTTCTGTATATTATAAGACCTCAGTTTGATCGGAAGTGAGAGGAACTGGTCTTTAGAAACTCAAATTTCAACTTCGCTTTAATTTAAAAAATTTGAGGAATTTACTTAAAAACATTAAACAAATAACCCCCCCCCCCCCGAAAAAAAAAATGGGTTAAAGAGATTAGGAAAAGTAAGCTTATGCTAAAGCTGTCTGAAAAGAATTGTTGAACAAGCAAAAATTCTGCACAGATTCTTCAAAAGCTATTTGTATTCTCACACTGTTTAGCATTCGTTGATCCTTGTTAAAAGGAAAGTTAAAAGTATCATATTTTCAAAGCCTCACTTAAGTGCAACTTAATATGAATAAAGAATCTGAGTAATTTCGCTCAGTCTCACCCAGCATTGGAGTCAGAGCACCTGTTGAGTAAGACACACACCATACTCTTGTGAGTAGCAAACTCAGCAGTTTCTTGCGGAACATCACCTGTAACAAGCCCAATAACATCAATCTTTTTTCCTCCCATCATTATCTTTTTTTTTTGTTAGATTTCACTTGAGTTAACCATTAGATCTAATTTAAAAAATTATTTCATGTCATTATCAGTGATGAGAACTGGACACAAATGTTTCAACTGAACATTTGAAACTGGTCAGTGTAAACATTCTCCCCCTTCTCCACCCCCAAATTGAAACAAAATTTGATTGCAAACAGAGTCCTGACTGTGGAGCATACTTTTTCTGACTGATTTATCTCAATTTTTATTTCTATGCTCAAAAAAAGAGGTTGAATGATCTGTTGAAGCCCATCTAGAACTGTGTCCCACAAAGGCCGCTGCTTTCTGCATTACACTGACGCAATTGAGGCATTATAAAGGTTTACTCATCATGCACTGTACAAATTCTAGCTTATATATAGCACTGCTCTCCTTATCTTTATCTCCTCTTAAGCCATTTGAACTGAATATAATCATTATTGATTAGGTCTAGAACTTCTCACTAGGTTCCAACTGGGTTTGAAAAAAACCCAACAATTTGACACTTGGATTTAGATTTTTAATAATTTGCTATGGAACGAATATCACCTTCTTTATTATAGTCTCATGTGTTTTACTAGATCTAGATTTAATGTAGCTTTACTTCGCATTTCCCAATTGACTTGATAATCAAATAGATTTTGATAAAGTATCATAGTGAGAAAAAAAAGAACAAAAAAAAAAAGCCTGTCCCGTTGTAGATATAAGATGAAGCAATAGTAATTTTTAGTTGGAAGTAATGTGGAGATGGAAAGGATGCTTTTCGGACGAAGTAAACATCTCCATGGTACCAATATCTTAGATTGTTTCAGTTACGATACAAACCTTGATATGACAGGTGAAAATATAAACAACAGCAAAAAGAAACGATATGGATATAATTAGTACATCACCCCGTTTTATACTTTCTCACTGTATGATCATTGAGGACGGAAAAAAAAGCTTGTAGAATCATTTTTTCACTATTACTTTTTCTGAAAAATTTTACATACATTTGCGAAGAAAGTTCAACCTTAACAATAATAGTTTCCTTCAAACACAAATATAGGATTTATGAGGATCACATGCCTGTTTAAAAAAAAATGTTTTCTGTAAATTTACAGAAAATTCTCATCCTGCAGTGTGCTTCCCATGGAGGCTTCTACACTGACTACACAATAATGAATTGTAAAAGGCTTTGAAACAGTTTTTGACAGCTCATGGAACCTGTATTTATCACAGCTCAATAGCATAGATCTCATTTTGTTCCGACATGCACACTGTCCTTGTAAACAGAGAAAAAAAAATATAAAAGAGACTATGAAGTAGAAATTGTAAAACATACTTGACAACGATCGCTCAGGTGTTTCCAAAAGCAAGGCCATCAAATCAACAACAAAACTTCGTTGCCCAACCTGGGGTGGACAAAAAAGTAAATAATCTTTGAGATAAAATGAGATACATTGCAACATTGAGTTACACTTATTATCTGATGTAATAATGATAATCATTTCCCATGATTCTAAGTTCTTTCATTGTTTGTTTGAAGCTAAATAATGACAAAATGATTGTCCTATAGCGATGAACTTACAAACTGTGGGACAGCCAGCGTAAATAAGACACAAGTCAGAAAATTGACACAGTGAACTTTCATAGCACATAAATATATATTTGCTGCTTTTTAAGAATAAGATAATTTATTGCTCTATCCTCTCATGTCCACAGTTATTTTATTATGAATATTTTTCAACAGATCATCATATTATCAATTCCTATCTTAAATGGACTCCAGCTCAGAGCAATTATGATGGATGTGTCTAAATTTCTATGGTTTTTAGTGATTTCTTACTAACCTTTTGGTTCTTTGAGAGCTGTTTCAGCCACTCTAATAATTTAGCATATTCCATGTCTGGTAGACAGTTGAGAAGCTCAGACACAGCCTGAAAAATAAAATATTTTTCATCGCATCAATAAACTAAATGAATTATGCCCACAGTATAATCCAATAAACATGGTATTGGTGAACAATTTTGATACTTATAATTATTCCTATTATTCTGTGGGGTCGGGTCACTAGAGATCATTTCCTTGTTTGATTGTCAATGTCCCCTATATTTCCAAGATGTATTGTATTAAAAAATTTCAATTTTGGTTTATAAAGAATAGGAACTCTCAATCCTTTTTTGGTTCTCAAGTTGGAAGTCCGACTCACCTAGATCAGAAAGAGCAATACCTGCATAATCCATGCCAAAGCTATAACTAACTTACTTTTCCTATTGTAATAAAATAGTGTACACTATTATTTTTTTTATCAAAAGATGAGCCTCAGCTCTATCTGAAGTGGACATCTCCTCTCCCTAGAAAAAAAAATGATAGATAAACAGTCCAAACAAACATTAATGGGTGGAAAAAGATGAGCACTCATTTTCAATAAGCATAAAAATTCTGCAACCTGTGCTGCATGACTGCGGTACTCCTGTCTGTCCGGTACTTTGAAGCTCACATGCTGGATCAAACTTCTTAAGCCAAGTGTGCATCTCTCTCCAAGATTTTTTGTGACAAATCTGAAGATTGTCAAAAACATTATTGTAAAGATGGACTCAATCTGAATGGCCTCTTGGATATGCTGAACTGTGCCAAACAGTTCGGATACATCACTCTTTAAATCTTGAGCCCAAGTAAATATTCATCAAAATGCATTTACTGTGCTTTTTCTCCAAGAACCTCAGAAAAAACGTCGAGATTTAAGAAAGAATAAGTGCAATATAAGCTTGAATAAAAAAAATGGACTATTGGATCTGCTAAATTTGTATTCTGTCTCAGAGACTGCCTGAATTGAGAGATATCTGCACAACCATGCTTGTTGTTCAATTATTGTTGTATCAGAGCAGGGAATAAATCTGTTTGTTATTCAGAGTCTTATTTCTCTGTTAATTAAAAGAGAGTCGTAAAAAACAGTGATATGAATCTTAAGATCCCCTAAAGTTAAAGCTTTGGGTTTATCTTAAAACTGACACAGCCTAATTCCAATATGGGTTGTTGATCTTACGTTTAAATGAAGACAAAAAGCAATTACAAATCACAATTAATATGCAAACTGATTAACAATGCCTAAGGAAGAGACAAGCCTTTATTGCAAAATTAGAAGCTTAACAAGTCTATACCACAATCTTGGACACACCTGAAAAGGTTTAAGGCATATAAGAGAATTAATCATAAACCCACCTCACAAATTCTATGGCTTGCTGTCGCACCAACAGAACAGGCCGGTTTAGAGAGGAAAATATTTTTCCATCTTCCATCATAACAATGTGGTCAAGCAGACGTCTAAAGGTCTGTGAAGAGAATATTTCCTCAATGATTAATTGATGCAAAAAGCTACAAGCCTAGACCGCAGTCAAGAGAACATACACTGAGCAGCTTGCAAACTTTGAGAGCAGAAAGTGTCATATATATTTTTTTGAACATCTGCTGCCATGAGTTTAAAAAAAAAAAACAATCTAAATTATCACCATTAATTTACAAGAATTAGGCACAATTAGAGCTTGTGCCAAAAAGGGCAGCTATATATCAAAAACTAACCTAAAAAAGATCACATTATTCATAAATTGTGGAACTATACCTGATGATAAGAGAAATCATTTATGTTCTTAGAAAATGAAAACATTTCTAATTTTCAAAGATATTTCCATAATAAATTAACATGTAAACAGACTATATCACCTGATTGATCATTGCAGAAACATGACCATGGAAAGGCTGACACAAGAAATGAATTGCTTTGTAAGCAAGAATACCTATGCTGCAGTTTGGAGCAGGCCTGGAGAAAGAAGAAGACTGAATTGATTATGTTCAATATTATCTTAATCATAAAATCTTATTTCAAATACAGCTTAACACATTAAATCTTGTTTGCTCCACAATAAGCGTGTTGTAACTAGCTCAAACATGATTTCAAGGGTCCCATTTCTTAAATTACAGACTGATTTCAACACACTTTAATTGAAATGAGGAAACCTGACTCAAAATATCAAAAAATTTATAAATGTCTAACTCAGTCATAATGAAATTGTCTCCCTCTCACCATTGACCCATATTCTCTGTAATTCCCTCAGAATGTGTCTTGGCAAAATTGATGAGGACAGCAAGGAGTTGGACTGCTGTGGACTCTGACTGCCGCAAACTGTACATCTCACATACCCACACCACATCCTTGATTAAAAAAAAATAAAAAGAGGGCCATCTTGTTAAAGAAAAAAGGAGCAAATAGAAGAGCCAGTTGAGAAAATAAAAATTTTACTGATTGATGTTTCTGTGGGAAAGTTAATGCCAAAGTGTAATTTTATTGTACATCTAGATGATGAAAAGTAGGTCTTTAGCTATATAAACATTTTGTCCATATATTCCACAATTTTGTCTGCTTCCTATGATTGGAATTCTAGAAAGCTGAAGATCAGAAATGATTTTCTCAAATTAAGAAGATTCATCATTTTCCATTGGTATGAAAACCTACAAATTCCAAGAAAATTTCAGGATTTTTCTAGGCACAATAAGCAAGTTTTGTTGTAAGACAAAAGGATTAAAGCGTTTAAATCAACGAAAGCTTGCCTTAAAGCAGTGTTAATGCTCTATAGGTTTCAAAGCTATGACTAAATTAAAATACTACATGGACCTTGCTTATCTATCAGGCCATCTCCATGAACTGTGGAACTACCTTATTACAGCATCGTCATATGTAAAAGAAACTAAATCACCAACAGAAAAGTCTCTTTCATGACCCTGAACTATGCATTTTGTTATTTCATTAAATTTACTAGAAAAATTATCATCTCCATAATCAACACTATTACTTACTATACACAATTCATACACAAAAAAATAAGAGGCACATCCCTCTAACATAGTGAGATATGATTGAGTCAGGGGAGCTGATACAGATACAAAACAAGGCATAAAGATCTTTGAAAAAACAATTCAAAAAATATTGACATGTAAAAAGAAACTAATGTCAAAACCTACTTTAGTTTGCATGAGTTAAAAATTGGGAATCTTTCCTTATAAATCTCTGACAACAGTATATAAACTTGCATATGTATATGTTCTATGAATTGTAATAAAAAAAATCTCACCATTAGTAAATTTTTCATTTGAAGACTCAACTGTCTGATCTCTAAGGGTGTAAGACTCTCTTCCTCATCATCATTGTCATCAGCATCATCATCAGACTAAGGAAAAATCGAAGGACAATGATTCTTGGTAAATAAAAATAAAAAAAAGGAACAGCACACAGATATTCAAGCTTTGATTCAGTCCATTACCTCTGTTTAGTGAATTCAGTTTAAAAAAAAAAAACCCAAAAACATTGAAATTTTTTATATGTCCTACATGCTTACTGTTTCTATGGAGGTTCATGTAAAAAATAGCATGGCCATGTAATAGAGAATGATATAGATTATATATATATCACGGCGTCACTTTAGTGATACTTTAGTTGCGCTGCACTGGTCCCAGTCAAGCGATAAATAGGTCACGGGGTTGGGATCATCCACCCAATGCGAGGTCAAGGTCGGCCGCATTGCTGGCATGCATCAGTCTTTTGTCATAGTAGTTCATTTTAATACGATCTGCAAGCTCCATTTAATTATCTTTTCATTTGATCATTCACTCAATAAAGAAATAGTAAAAAAAGTTGTCATTAAAAAAAAAAATTAGAAAAATAGCTTTGATAGAAGCTTTTATATCAGTCATTTAAAAAGTTAGAAAAATGACCTGATTACTGAGCTAATTAATTAACATGATTAAGTGACCCCTAGCGAACAATCGGCTCCACAGAACTTGAAAAAAATATTACTGTCAATAAGACAAAATATTTTTCTAAATATTCACGCAAAAATCATATCCTCAGCACAAAAATTGTGTCTGTGAGCTTGGTTCAAACATAGTTCCCTTTAATTATTACTACAGCGTATGTTACTCTATCAAGTTATTTATCCAAACAAGGAACAATGGCGAATAATAAAACATTTTATCATTGGTGTTTTTGAATTATTTCTTGTGGCTGACCAGAGGGTTTGATAGGTGTTGATGAAGCTATGGGGGTAGTTAGTGTCAGTGAGTGTTTGTTGCTCGTTAGAAGTCATGTCTATGACTGTTGCGCTGATAAATCATGTTTTGTGGTAAGTTTCTAGATCTATTTTCTATATTTGTACCTCTGTCGATCGTTACTTCCAATGTCTGTGAGTCTGCTAGTGGTGCATCTAATGTGTTCGCTTTCTAAATTGTCCTAGTGGGGGAAGTGTCTATGTGGTCTCTATTTTTATGCTGATATAACTGGTGGCAATCTTCTCTATCTGTCTCTATGCTATCACTGGGCCTGCTGGTACCTACTAGTTCTATGCTAATTTCGTTATCTGTAAGGTTATATGTCATTGTTTCAATTGTGTCTGCAAGTGTAAGTAGTGTAGTGTTGCAGTATCAATCTGTAAAAATTAAAAAGTGGCTAGTGGTATGAATGTCTGGGTAGGTTTTATTTTCAGTGAGTCTCTCGGTGAGTGTCTCTAAGTTTGAGAGCTCGTGCCTGCTTTGTAGACACCCATGCCTTAGCTAGGTTAGAGAGACGATATCACAAAGATGGGTTAATAAGAGATTTTGTTTGTCGAAGCCACACCATAAATCTCAAGTTGTCTGTGTCATAGATATAGATTTAGTCCTAGACGCTTTTATAATTGTCACACCTCTTCTTTTTCCACGCTGATATGTTTGCCTTACATTATATGGCAACATATCGCGAAGAAAATCATTGATTTCGGATCAATTCCAAACACCATACGAATGTCATCACTAAGTTCAACGCCAGAGAACAACTTTTTAATTTAATATTGTTTTTTCCCTTCTTATTTAAAGTCAGTTGGCCACACGTTCGGCTCATTTCATTCGCATAATTATATTGATAGTGACTACCTTGAGTATGTTCCATAATGGTGTAAAAAAAAAATTATTTAAAAATTCTCTATTGTTGCTGAGGATAAGAAACCTTTTAAATCAGAAGGAGAAATGATATTCGAAAACAGTTGAAGAAGAAAAAATGATTTCTATGAAGCTATTTGTAAGTAATTGTCTTATTAAGTGAACACAATAGAAGTATAATGGTAGAGCCAATTTTGAGTATGTTCCATAATGGTGTAAAAAAAATTATTTAAAAATTTTCTATTGTTGCTGAGGATAAGAAACCTGTTAAATCAGAAAGAGAAATGATATTTGAAAACCGTTGAAGAAAAAAAAATGATTTCTATGGAGCTGTTTGTCAGTGCTTTTCTTATTAAGTGAACACAATAGAAGTATAATGATAGAGCCGATCTTGAGTATGTTCCATAATGGTGTAAAAAAATTATTTAAAAATTCTCTATTGTTGCTGAGGATAAGAAACCTGTTAAATCAGAAAGAGAAACAATATTAGAAAACCGTTGAAGAAGGAAAAATGATTTCTATGGAGCCGTTTGTCTATAATTGTCTAATTAAGTTGATACAATAGAAGTAAATTTATAAAACTTAATTAACAAACTAAGTGCGCAAAACAAAGCTCTAAAATAAAAACTTTTAAAGATAAAAACACAGGAATTTCACAAAAGTCACAAGACTGAGTTCATAAATAGAAAGTCAAGAAGGAACCAGTCTAGCTCTTTAACAAATTTGACCATAGCTTGTTAAACAAAGACAAACTTTATTACGCATCAAAGTGCAGTGCGCAAAATATCGGGCGCACTGGTTTGCCCTGCCTAGCAGCGTCAGCAGAGCATATCTGACGGTGATTGATTCACTGAAGACGGTCCTTGGTAAGGACATATGCAGGCAAGCAGGCCTAAACTAAAGTATCGCTGAGAGCCGATTTTGAGACGCCGTGATATATATATATATATATATATATATATATATATATATATATATATATATATATATATATATATATATATATATATAATATATATATATATAGAGAGAGAGAGAGAGAGAGAGAGAGAGAGAGAGAGAGAGAGAGAGAGAGAGAGAGAGAGAGAGAGAGAGAGAGAGAGAGAGAGAGAGAGAGAGAGAGAGAGAGAGAGAGAGAGCAGGCATTGCTTGCAAACATCTTTTTAACAAAATTAAATTACCCCACTGGTGCAGACTTTTAAGCTGGATAAAAGCACAAGTCAACCCAACCATTACTCAATAAACTAGCTAACTAACATCCCTTGCCGCTTATGTCATATATTTGTTTCGTTACAAGATTATTTTATTCTTAAATCAAACTTTTTGATTATAAAAGCCAGCTTTTCTAAAATAGACTATGATACATATATCATCTGATATCTACAGAAGCTAGATTATAATCAAGATAACTAAAAAGGCTTACATCGTTTTTCGATGTATTTGTTTTTGTTTTCCCTCTTCCTCTCTTTCTCTTCTGTGACGGTTGACTCCCTTGACTGAAAGACCCGCTTGATTTTCTTTTTTTTCTCCCATCAACAACTCCACCTAAAAAAAAAATCAAGTTTCTCTTTAAACTAAAAACAGTTTTTAAGTAAGGGAACACAAAAATACTTCAAATGATATATTTTTGAGCATAATAAACTGCAGAAATACACGTATATAGGTAAGTACTAATTATTACAATACGAAACTAGAGCGTAAACATAAAATTATAAATATATAGCCTCCAACCTTGTACATACATTAATTATGCCAAAATTATGTTACTTATGGAAAGAAACGGAGTATCTACTCAGTATTCGGCATAAGCTTAACCTATCCAAATTAAGCAGGGAATAATGAAATATCTTGAAAAGCTTTCATTAAAATGATCAAAGACACCTTCTAAAAAACATAATGTTTCAAAGAAACACAAAAAAACTATCTTAATCACTAGGTGCACAATCAATTCAGCATGGGCCATCATTATCATTAATGTCAACACAGAGTCAGGGTTGACTATCATCCTCCTGAGACAACTGCTCAGCCAGTAAATTAAATGGTCGTCATTCAAATATGCTTTAAATTTGGAGAATGATGACAGGTAGGTAAGAGACAGGTTTTTAAAAGTTGCTAACATATTTACGATTAATGACAAAAATGTTAAGTTGTGGAAAAAAAAGGCTGTAAGAAAAACTGGCAGAATTTGTTATTTATACAAAATTAAAAAATGTAAAGCATTCTATTCCAACATCTCTTTCACATGGAGCAGCTATAATACATCTAAATAGAATGTAATTTTTTTTCAACAATAATTAACAACTTACTAGCACTCCACTTGTTCAATAAACGACATGACTGTAAGAATAGCTCTGGATGATACACTTTAAATGCCGCACTTCCTAAAATGTACATAGAGAGATAAAAGATAATTTAAAGCATAAAAAGTGAACAGAAAACCGAACAATGAATGCTTTTGCGTGAACCTATGCACATTACCTCCTTTGTTTTGGACATTAACTTCAATTTTCTATACAAAAATTTGTTTTACATTCCTTTTCTTTCTTCATCATAAGCTTTCATAGCCTATTTTTTCTTAGGGGATAAAGGAGATACCAAACTAGATAATGGCAATTTTATGCTCAGAATTTCAGTTTAAGTACCAAAGAAAATTTCACCTTTTCCATATTTATTTTTTTTATGAGGTTTTTAACCCCCCTCCCCTATTTTTAAGCACAAACTCCTAATAAGACTGGAAACACAGTGGATCCATCAAACTAATGTGACATTGCTGTCTCGTTAATGTGATGTGAGGTACCAAACACAGTGGCTCACGTTGACGCCACGGATTGAACCTGGGTTCACCTTGATAATAACACTTTTATACCAATCGACGCTATGGCTGCCTACATGGAAGTGGTGAATTGAAACTGATATTATTTTACTGGCTAAAAAGAAGATGCTTCTACAGAAGGCGATATTGGATTCCCCAAATATTTTAACGACGTTATACATTTGAGGAATTTCATTCCCTCATCGATGAAGTTCTTTATGATGAAGAGAAATATTTATCCTATATAAGAATGAAACTAGCAATATTTTTTTTGCTGCTAATGAACAACGATGGACCCAGCATAGAAAAACAAGAAACAAAATCCAAAATAAAGCTAGTACACTGGAAGACACTGATTTGCCGAGTGAAAAACGGGAGCTTTTTACTGCAACCATAAAATGATCATGTGAACTTTTCCTAACGAAAGGTAGTCGGGAGACCAGAAAGTGCCGTGAGATAACCACTTTGGCTCTAACGGATATAATGTTAGCAATTAAGTCACAGGGGTCAATTTACGGGACGTGAATTTCATGTAAGATAGACGGATCCACTGTGTTTGCAGTTTAAAAATACCATCCTTGAATTAAGTCTGTATGAGACTAAAACCTGGGCTCAAGATTTCTGTAAGCCAAAGAAGCTTGATTCCCTGTTCAAATGAATAAGTGGGAAAGACATCTCCACAAACTTCATATCAACAAGAAATTTATTTCCTTCAGAGCCATTCAATTAACAACTTTTAAGTGTATAGAACCATGAGAGATCTCAAGCGAAAAGAAAACCAAATCTGGCACCTTTTCTTCAAGCAGTCTTCATTTCGGTTTTCTCTTCACAGAGACCATAATTATGTGATTTTAATGTCTGGTCAATACAAATTAAAAGCTAGCCTCTGATGCATCATTGTGAATTGCCCATGAACTATGAGTAGCCAAAATCTACATGATTGGTCCCTTTTTGTAACAATAGCTCATTAAGCAACGAAATACAATGATTTTTCAAAAGCACTGTTATGTCTGTATAATCGAAATCCATATTTTTCTTCAATTTTATCCACCACTTTGGAGACTGGTATTGACAGATCAAAAATCAGAAAACTTCATTCCTGTACATGGAGTTAAGTTACATCTTATTACCTGGTAGAACAAACAGTTTGATATACACAGAAGCAGCCAGGACACCCGATGATCTTTCTGGGAAGCTTGCACAAACCTAAAACAAAAACAGGAGCGCAAGAGGTTCAAGTGCATTTTATTTTCAAATTAATCTCACAAATATTGCCTTTCTAAAATCTTCTAAAATTTCTTATTTGTTTGCAAATATGTAAATTTTCCATTATTTAATAGTGTGGAGAATAACAACTCTGCCTTTCCAACATCCACTTTTGTTTTGTTAAAAAAAAAAATTGTCATATAATCAATTTCTATTATGAACCGACTCCAGTTCAAAACAGCTGCACATGGCTTGCACCTAACTGCCCTAGATTTCTCAAAATTGTAATGCCAAATTTCACTTGAAAATATTCCTGATGTACCATTTCTTATTTTTCTTTCACTGCTTTTAAGCAAAAAGCAACAAACAAAAAAAAACTTTAAACTCATTTTAAGAATCCAATAAGCTTCAGTAAATGTTGAAAAGACTTCAGACTTAGAAATTTTAAAGTCAATATTAATCCCACTAGAAAATTTGCTGTGGATCATTTTGACATACTAACAGCAGAAATAATGTTCCGATTCTTGGTCATTTTTTACCCTCTCATCATTTTGTTACTTTTGCAAAATAAACTGGATAAACCAAAACATATTCAAACTAAAGATTTTTGGAGTCAATAGAATCTCATTTTGCCAACATTCAATTACCATGATTTCATAAAAAAAAGTAAAAAAAAAAGAGGAAGGATTTTTGACAGCCTTTCTGTTTTCACAAATCACATCATATTATCTTGTCTTTGGATGATAAGAATGATACACCTGTAACTAAATGATAATCCCTTGGAATATGGCTTTTAAACTTTTCAAACAGAAAGCAATTTCACATTAACTGATTTTAGTTTATATATAAAATATATTTACTGATGTTTTGTTTTCTTTTCAATTCTTTCTCTTTGAGGACAAAAAGTCTGGAATATTTAAAACACAGACTTTATCTTCAATTTTTGACTGTTTAATCAACAGAGAATAGCCAGCATTTAAACAATCTATAATGCCACTGCCAATTTATTTTTTTTTCATGAATGTTTGCAACTTAACTCTTGGGCTTAATTTCACAATTTTTCTTAGCTTTGGCCTTCTAGCACCCACCTTGGCACCATTACTGATCAGGTATGCAAGAACTGCAATTAGAGACTTGTGAGACACATCAGATGTGACAATAATACTCCAAAATCCTGAAAAACACACATTGCCAGGGTAAACATTTGCTTTATGTTTTCAAAGCATGTAACAATTAATTTTTACTGTTTTGCATGAGTAAGGAAAATGAGTTCCAGAGGATTTAAAGGAGTATGAAGCAAAAATGTTGCAGGAGCATAGATAAAGGAAACATCATATAGAAAAGAGAAAGTTTTTTAATTTCCAGTTTTAGAAGACAGGCTTAATTACAAAAAAAATAAAGCTGAAGTTTGCAGATGAGAATTTTTTTTTATCTTTTCATCCATTTTTTCTACTTTGTACAAAAAAGATGACTTGATTTTAACTTCTCACAGGACTAAAATAGATAGCAAATTCCATAGTCATTTCATCTCTTCTAGCCAATCTGTATCCACTTATCACTATCATGATCCGGGATCATAATGATTCAGTTTATTCTTACCATTCATGCACTTGTAAAAGCAATAAAAAAGGGCTATTCAAATTGCAACTTTTACAAAAGGGAGGAACTTATAGGTCAGTTATATATATGTTTCTTTTGCCATACTGACTTTATGGAAATGGTTAGCTTTACAAGATCTTACACTATAACAAAGCGATAGATATATATCAGAATCTTCATTACATACCGGTACTTAGTACTTTGATTCATGCCACACCCATTTCCAGACCCTAGACATTTTCATTTCCAACACTTAAATTGACATGATGCTATTACTACTACCAGCACTTGGAAAAATCTTATGGTGCAATTATTTGTGAGATCTTAAGAACAATACATATATATTCTCTCCCCCCCAGCCTTTCATTCTCATATTCTTAAAATTAGGGCCTACTACTAAGAGAAAAAACTGCAGTACATTCTTGGTCTGGAATGCAATGTATTTGTGAACAAAATCAAATTTTATCACAAACCCTCAACTTCCTCATCTTTTGAACAGTGGGCCACCCAAGTTGAAAGAATCTTCTGGAATGCTTGTAATTGTTCTCCCAAGCAGTTTGTTTCTGCTAGATACTCCTCACATTTTGCAGGGAGACCAGCAACCTCTAGGAAGTCTTCCTCCCAGCATTTCTTTACCCAGTCTGGAAATAATGAAAATTTAGTATATGAGTAGGAATGAGCCAAATAAAAGAAATAATATTGCTTAACCCTTGAAAACTGACCCAGGTAAAGCGCTAACTAATTTGCCGGGGCGAGAGTGCAGAGCCAGTACCAGCTGCAAGAGTGTGTGCTTGGCGCACTAACAGGTCCAGCCGTATGAAAATCAAATATTTAGGAGTTGATACGCTGTTTTTATACTCTAAAGTTTTTAGACACGTAAAAGCATACATTTCCTGAAACTTTACTGTTTAATCTTTGTGCTCTTGTTACTTTTAAAAACTTTTTTGTTTCATTTAGGACATATAATAGGAATTAGCGTAAATGACGCACATAAAAGCCTGTTGAGAAGAAAAATATCAAGATAATTTTCATCGATAAAGCTAATCACCAGTTCCCCTAGTTTGCTGGTAAAGTATATTTCAAGTTTTGCACGATGACTGACCCAATCACCATCCACAAAAATTAAAGGTCCTGAACCGATCAGGACGGCCCATCAAGTCAATTTCATGAGCGTCTCTCATCTAATACAAACTTAACAAAACCAACAAGCATCAAAGGTAAAAATTCACTAATCATATTTCTATTTTCACACATACTCGAAAACCAAATACCCCTCAAGATCACCCATTCCCCCTTTTTTGGAAGGGGAGGGGGTGAGGGAGAAATTTAGTAAGCAGACACATCAGCCAAAAAATTGCATCATTGTTCTATATCTTCGTTATTCAGTTTTACTAATGAAATAGAATTGTCTACTAACAATTATAAAATACATTTGGATTTTTTACGTCATCGATTAAAAGCCTAAAATTCTCAAGCTGATACGTGGGTTTTAAACTACAGCTGTAACAAACCAAGGCACCATCCCATGCTGGGAAGCTGATGCAATGGACGCTAACAGATGGCCCATACTACTTCGACCTCACCCACAGAACATGTAATACAAAAACTCTTGAGATTGAATTTGAAAGTAGACTGTAGCACCATTGGTTTCAAATCTCAAAAAACTACCGTATCGGTTGTCATATGAATTTTTGGCCCCTCCCCCAATTGGGTTTATTGTGTTTATTTCTTGAAAAGATACGACGTGCTCTTACAAGGAGGCCCAACTGAGTGTATGACATCACAAAATGTAAAAAAGCCAATGAGGACCATAAGATCTAAGCCTCTCTGAGGCTTTTATCTTATTTCACTGATGCTCTGATTCGTCCGTTTATATTATTGTTTCAGCTGAAGGGCCAAGTGCCGAGGCCACTGACTCAGCCTGTGGGAAAAGTAACTACATGTAGATGTCAAAGTGAATAATGCTTAATTCTTCATAACTTCGCTTACATTAAAGCTAAGAACTTCAAATAAACTGCAAAATTATTGGCTATTATCGGAACATCAAATGAATTCAATCATTACGGTCGCACGAAAAGCAGAGCAGGTAATATCTTGATAGAAGAGAGTCATAGCTAATGCTGATGATTAACAAATCATAGTTGATATTTACCTTTAATTCATAACTCAGCTCTCCATGAAGCTAGAAACATCAAATACAGTGCAAAATTATTGAATTTTATTGCAAAAGCACATCAGATTAATACTGACGGTTTCATTTTAGACTGCTAAGTGATTTTCTCTCAAGAATAGAGACATAAATCATAGTAATAATCTGTAACTGCACACTAGTGGCCAAAAAATGCACAAACATAGTTTACTTCCTCAAAACTTTCTTATCTGTGAAGCTTTTAACAAAAAAAAAAAAAACCGCAAAATTACCTGCTAATTTTGCAGATTCACAAAAAATCAAAAGATACATTCTAACAATAGACCGCTTAATAATTTTGAAAGATAAAATACATGTATACCCGGTGTTACATATCTACAACAGTCCCGCTGTGAAAACATTCCAAAAAACTTGTATATGAACCACTGTCGCTTTTCGCTGGTTAAAGTTAAAAGTATGTGTACTGATGGAAACAGTTCTGAAAATAATATGTCAATATTATTACTATTTACTACATGCATGAGGGAGTTCTAAGAAGCAAACCATAAAACTAAGACTAAAAGATGAATTTCAGCACAAGGACTTATAAGAAGCATAATTAAAAACATTTTGGTAATGAATTAAAAATTTGTTTAGAACATGTACAAGTTACCACACAAAGTGAGCAAAATACGATACAACAAGTGTTAAGATTTAAATGCAATATCTTCCTTCATATAATATAAGCACATATTTATCCATTTTATTCAAGACCAATGAAAGTCAGAGCATGAGTTATTAAGTATTATATTAGATTTTCATTTAAAACATTAACAGTACTTGAAGCAATTAGTGAGTATATTGCATTCATAGTACATGTTATTAAATGAAGTGGGTCTATGCAGTGTGTTATGCTGTGGAAAGGTATGACTTCTTCAAACTACTGGAATTTATTTTCTTAAAATGCAATAAACAGTGGATCTGTCTAATAAGCGTGCGGCTGTTGTCTTGTTAATGTGTGGTGGGGTACAAAACACATTGGCCCACGTTAACGTCATAAGTTGGGACTACACATTGTATACCTTGATGATGCACTTTTACTCCAATCCAAGCACAAGTCACAAGGTTCATTTCATGACAGGAGATGAAGTACATGAACAAACAGTTAGATAGAGAAAAAAAAGAGAGTGAGAGGACATAAAAAATTAAAAAATGAAAGGGAAGGAAGACAGAAAGAAGGCAAATTTAATGGAGTGTACTTTGCAATCCATAGTCTCTTTACAATGAACTGATGGTCCCCAGAGTGCAAAAGTAATCTATTGGTTCAACCGAGATGGGGAGCACCAGTTGGGATGGACACACTACGCTTATCTGGCGCCTTTCTTCCTCTCCCAAGTTCAACTTTATACAAGCCTTGTGCCAGTCCAAGTATCAAACAAAACACCACACTGTGTCTTCCACCATGTATTCCCTGCAGTGAAGCACCAGAGATAAAAATCTAGTGCCTCTGGTAGAAGCACTAGAACGCTATGCAGATACTTTTTCCCAACAGCCATACATTGTGTCTCCATCTCTATAATCCGAGAAGCATAACAACCTGCATTTACCACACCATGTTCTTTGCAGCGTAACACGCTGTGTCTACCATCGGCAATTCCTAAATTTGACCTTTGAATTGTGTAATCATAATTACTAATCTGTTCAGCTGAGGGCTTTTATAACGATTATTCAGTTGTAAACTGAGGTACACCTATGATTTTATATTAAGATTTAAATCCATGTTTTTATTGTTGTTGGGTCTGCTTTGGAAGCTTTAGAATTAGAAGACTAAGAAGTGTTTTGTTTGATGTTCAAGGTAATTTCAAGATCTGTAAATGTATTACATCCTTGGAATTGTGTAATCATAATTTCTGATTTTTTTTTTTCAGCTGAGATTTTTTACAATGATTATTCAGTTGCAAACTGAGGTACACCTAATGACCTATGATTTTAAATTAAAATTTAAATCCATGTTTCTATTGTTGTATCTGCTTTTGAAGCTTAATAAATAGAAGTGTTTTGTTTGATGTTCAAGGTGATTTCAAGACCTGTACATGTTGTGTATTACACATTTACAGCCAGAGTAAAAAGAAAGCATTTAGCCTGGATCTAGCAGAGTTACTCAAAATATTTATAAATCTCTACCAGGGATAAATATCTCAGGCTTCCTCAGTTCCTAGACGAGGGATATATTTCTAGTTCTTTAAGTCAGAGGAGAAAAAAAAATAGACCTACAGGTGCAGAATGTCTTGGCAACAATCTGGAAGTATAATTATTAACATATTTTTTTTTCAGTTTTTAAATCTACAGCTAGTCTAAGCATACCGTCAGGAAATACGGCCAACTGAAGGCTTTCGATGACCGCAATTGTTGAATTTTCTTCCATCTTCAACCTTCTAGAATCTAGATAGAGATGTAAAAATCTAGATCTAGACTAGAAGAATCAACTAAATGAAAGTCTAAATATCTAGATCTGATTTAATTTTTTTTACATGAAACGTTTTATTTGTTGCCTAAGGCATGAATATGTTTATTTGTTTACATTCCAAGGTTGTTAGAGGAAAAACATAATAAAAGGAGTGAAAGTAAAAGGCCTCTTTCGTGCAAAATTTACACTTGGCGCGCTTGATGAGAGTTACTTCCCCTACCCCCAAAAAATTTTTTTTTTTTAATTTCACAATGGTTCTATTTTAGACGACCGATTGTGAAAATAAGTCGTTGATGTTCTTGAGAGAGAGAGAGAGAGAGAGAGAGAGAGAGAGAGAGAGAGAGAGAGAGAGAGAGAGAGAGAGAGAGAGAGAGAGAGAGTTATTCTGAATCTAAATTTTAAAACGGTGGAAAAACAAGTTATCCATTTCCGTAGACTTCGTACAAAAGAATATTATGGAAACTATTTACAGCTTTCCAAGGAACTATTGAATCTTCAATGCTATTTTATGGTTTCTTTAATCTTGCAGGGTGAAATAGAGCTTACCTTGAAACTCTTCAATCGTGTTAAATTTGCCATTCCATTTTTTAAAAATAAAGAATCAATGTGTACCTACTTAGAAAACTTAATACAACGAAAGTAAAGCCTAACCTTCGAAAAGGGTCAAGAAAAGACTATAATTCTATACTGAGAGATGGTTAGGATAAAACTTGTAAATTGCACACACACTAACACACACACACACACACACACATATATATATATATATATATATATATATATATATATATATATATTTCTACGTTCTATTTTGGGACTATTTAAAATTAAAAAAAAAAAACAACGAATGAATCATTTGTTTTGGTAAAGTTACTAACGAAGCCAATATGGCGAAACGTGTTCTATGTCAATAACCGGTACAATTATTTTTACTTAGTTTATTGTCCTTGAGTTCAAGTTAATGAGTGTCTTATATTTTTTTTTTAGATTTCTCAAATATCTTCTGTTATCAGTGCATCTTAATTGATCCTGGAACTTTAAGCTGTATATAATATTTCAAATCTAGCTTATACAGTTTTACTCAATAAAATCATAAATCTTATTTCACCTTATGTTTTTAGTTTGTTTGTTTGTTGTTGTTGTTTTTTGTGTGTCGATTTTGGCATTTTTTGGATCCTTATAAAAAAGAAATGATTATGAAATTAGAAATGAAAGAAAAATTAGCTCTTATTTCATTTTAAAGACAAATTTAAAGTTTCTCTTCTCACTGAACTGTTGCTTCATGATGCACTAGACAATAACACTCCAAACATGACCTTCACCATCCAACAGGCAACTTTTCCCCCGAGAATTAAAACAAATAAATTATATCCTGCACCTTAGCCAAGATCAACAGAAGAAATCAGCCAATTTTGTACTTTTCTAATCTATTTACAGATCTAAACGGTCTTAAAATGTAATAAATTCCCTTAAATGTGTTTAGAGGTGCACTGTCTTGCAGAAGTTCATTTTTTTTTCTGTTTACATCATAATCAGTGTTTAAAAATAACGGTAAATGGAATTTGATTTTAAAAGATTAACTTTTGTCATTTATTTTCCTCATCTTTAATTAACATTTAGAAGAATTTGGTTGGAATTTTATGCTCATACTTGAAAGAGTGGTCATCTCTCTCTCTCTCTCTCTCTCTCTCTCTCTCTCTCTCTCTCTCTCTCTCTCTCTCTCTCTCTCTCTCTCTCTCTCTCCTTCTTCTTCTTCTTCTTCTTCTTCTTCTTCTTCTTCTTCTTCTTCTTCTTCTTCTTCCTCTCCCTCTCCCTCCTCTGACATTTCTTTTATCAAGTTAAGTACCTTATCATTTGTATGCTGTACAATCACTCTGTGCCTATTAAAATTTTAGTTCACTGTGAAGTGCAAAAAAAAAAAAAAAACCGATTTATCAACAACACACTGCCTTCATTGTGTTTTCAAGATTTAATATGCGTAGGCTTGTAAATCTTTATCATTGATTTGAAGAAACTAAAAGGTTTTTGACACATCAAAATACATCATATCACGACAACAAAAGAAACAACACGAAGCGCCAATTTATATGGATTAATGAGCGGGTTTCCATTACTCAAAATTAAGAACATACGATAATTCCTAAAAGAAATCTCGCAAATTATAACTCCAGTATCATTGTACCTCAAGAAAATCTTCGTTCCATTCTCACGATGGTCTGTCTCTTAATATTTTACAAATACACAGAGGAAGATAGGGATACAAGATCAGTGTTTTATTGTATAATGTCAAGTTTTAATTTTGCATCGAGATTACTATATTGAACCTCTTTTCAAACCATGAACAACTCTTATAATGCTCAATTATTATTATGTATCCCAGTTAGAAAATGAAATCATTCTAAATAAATTTACAATATGATATAGACTTGATTTTTACCACCGCCAAAGCAGCACTGTATACGTGTCAAAGTAACTGTACCATGAAGTTAGGATTCAAATCAACGACAAAAAGATGTCACGGAAATATTTGTAGAAAAGTTCCAATTCCACATTTCTTTAAAAGTTATTTGCCATTGTAATGGCTTTTGATTTGAAGACTTAGGCATTCAATTCGAAGACTTTCCCAACCTTATTAGCCTCCGTCAGGCTAAAGAATGTTGAAAATCGACCACAACAGGAGATCGAAAGATTATGTGATTTAAGGTGAGAGCCTTATCATATGTTATTTTCAAATGATATTTTCATGTAAATACTAATTCAGATGTATTTGCGTCGACTAAGTTTCCCTGTGACAAAGACTTTCCATAAGGAAAAGGCTTTTAGTGGCAATTGAAAAAAGCTTGAATTTGTGGGATTAGAACCATCGATTTATAGCACAAAGCACATTACTTCCCTTTCATAATGACGAGCCCATCGACTTAACAAGCAATTTCAATCTCTTAATATTGAGAGTTATGGTCATGAAAGACAAAGAGTGTGATTTAGCTATAGATACCATTCATTTGTGGCGACACGAGTTTTAGTGATAAATAATCTGAAGTCGAGACCAGTTGGGGAAATGGTATAGTACCTGGATCAACAATCCACCAAAAGATGAGAGTGTGGGTTCGAATCCTGGCGCTGTGCAAAAAAAAAAAAAAAAAGATAGCAGGGAGACAACTGGGAATCATGACCAAGGTGAGGCCCCTTCCCATAGAGTGTTAGAAGTTAAAGGGCCGAAACGCTCACTATAAGGGTGGGCGGGGGTGTTCTGCTCTGAAGACACTCTGTTATCGAGCTCCCCAATGAGTTTCTACCTGCACAAGGAAAAGAGATTTTGGATTGAGGATCCGAGAAATAAGAAGATAAGCTTTCACGATAGCCACGTATCAACGTAAGTCTCTGCCTTATGATCTCCACATATTCTTTGTTTCATGCTGAAGTCCTAGGGTGATGGTGTCTGAAAAATCGACGTAGTTAGTCTAATTTTTTTGACTAATATAGGCAGTATTCATGGTAAATTTTGGGCGAAAACTTGATAGGCCTACGTCAGAAAAAATGGAGGGATAGTCTCTAAAATGTGGAAGCCATGTTGAAATAAAAAAAAAGGCTTTAAAATGTTGAAAAAAAAAAACATATTCAAGATCCATTATTTATTTCTTTGTTTCTATAGATTGGTGTGTGAATTGTTTCATTTGCACACCAATTCAGTTTGTAGATCTAAATTAAAAAAAAACAACAACATAAAAAAGGCTTGGAAAGATCATTTCTTCTGCGGAAATGGTCAGATTAGACTATTAAACCATCCTACTATTACTATAAGATCACAGAATTAAGCGTTATATTTTTATAGGGAACAAATAGACATTTGCCTAGAAGTTAGTGCTTAGTCGAGCCTCGAGTCGGTTGTAACTTAACGCCAAAATTTAGTGTTAAGAAAGTCCCATGAATAGGTTGTAGGACCAACTTCACTTTTTAGATTTAAGCTGGTCAGATTATTGGGCCAGAGCCTTCTCATGAATTCGGCTCCTATACTTTGCCAGGTGAGTCCTTTTTGACCCTTCCAAACATCAGCTTCACTTGATTCCGGAAGTTGGTGCCCATCGAATAGTAGATCAACAGATTGATGCTGGAGTTGATTGGTTCTGTGAGAAAAGACACGCTAAATACAAGAAGGAAGAGCTGGTTGTACACGCCGTATAATGTGAACCCAGGTAACGCAATGTAAAGCAGGAACGCTACGGAACCCGGGAAGAAGCAGACGATAAAGGCTGCGGCGACCACGACTACAGTCTTTGCCACACGGTCTTCTCTGCTAATCATCTCAGTTTTAGATATAGAGTAAGCTCCCGTGGCATCATGGCCGTCCACTTCGCGTGTCCCAGCTCTTACTTGGGGCATGATGGTCTCTCTGCCAAAATCCGTTGCACTGGTGTGGCTTTTACGGAATTTTGAGGCTCTTCGTAGATGGATGACAAGGTAGACCGTGCAGACACACGTTAACACGAAGGAAAATTGCGGAAGGAAAGTTCCAATCACTGAAAATATTACGCGATCCACAATGTTGTTCACCTCACCGTCCACATAGGGTGCGCCAAGGAGCGTTCTGTTCACATCGGCGTAGTAATACCAGCCGATTCGGTAATTTCCATAGACCATCAGGGAAGGGCCGAGCGTGATGGTGAATATGGTAACCATGGCAACGATGGTGCGTGTCCTTGTAACGAGGGTCTTCACCTTGAGAGGGAGCATGACGCACAGACAGCGCTCGGCGGTAATGAAGGTTGTGATGAGGGCGCTGGTTCGGGCAAGAAACTGTCTTGTTGTGCCGCCTGTCACCACAAACATTTCGTCACTTCTGAGAAGAAGAAAAAAGAGAGAGAGAGAGAGAGAGAGAGAGAGAGAGAGAGAGAGAGAGAGAGAGAGAGAGAGAGAGAGAGAGAGAGAGAGAGAGAGAGAGAGAGAGAGAGAGAGAGAGAGAGTATCGTGTATTTTTTAACTGACATATAATGTATTTTCTTCGAAAGGTTTTTATTCGAGCTATGAATATCATCATCAACATTATCATAATCAGTATCACCATCATCTCCACTGTGATCATCCTCATCCTAATCTTCATCCTTCCAATATTTTCAACTCCTACGCCTAGCCAGATAGATACGTTATATATGCATTCTTGAAATTCAAGAACGAACAATCTTTTATCACCATTGATATCTGCGACCTCTACCGATCATTAAATGAAAACCACCTAAAGATGCTCTAGACTCTGCCTGTAAATACACCCACATTACAGAAGATGAAAAACGTATCATAGAGCATAAAATAAAGAGACCACATTATTCAAGAAAAACACAACTTTGACGAAAAAAAATATCTGAGTTCTATGTCACATTAGGAAGCCACGACGGGGTAGAAACGTACGAGTTGATTGTCCTTTTTCTACTGTCTCAATTAACACACCTTTACATCAATTTAGGCCTATACAGAGACGACGGCCTAGCAACCTGCAATCTACCATCAAAGCAAGGGGAAACTATAACGCAAGAAATTACTTAAATATTCAAACACAATGGCTTGAAGGTCACCATAGAAGCAAATAAAAAGTCAACTGACTTCAAGATGTAACCGTTGACCTGAGGAATAATCTATACAAACAATACCAAAACAAAACAATAACTTATTGTACATCAATAAACCTAGCAAACACCCTTCCGCTGTTATCAAAAACCTACCTAAAGGATTGAGCAACCGAATAAGCACAAACTCAAATAATGAAAAAATATTTAAACATGCCTGCCCCGCCTACATAGAAGCATTGAGAAAGAGTGGGTTTAACACAGTACCGACTTTCGATAAAGGAACACAAAACAAAAAGAAGAAGAAAAATAGCATGGTTCAATCCGCCGTTCAGCATCAACGTATCAACAAACGTAGGAAAAACAATACTCGCTTTAATCTACAAACATTTCCCTAGGACCAACAAACTCAGCAAGATGATTAACAAGAATGCAGTTAAAGTCAGCTACAGTTGCATGCCAAACAAGCAATAATAAAAATCACAATAGACGCCTTTTACAAGACCAGAACAAAGACAAATCCACAAGCGGGAAAACGTGCAACTTCAGAAACAGAGAAGAATGCCCTCTAGACGGGAAATAGCTCGCATGCATCGTCTACAAAGCAGCAGTAACACAAACTGAATCTAACAGCAAGGAAATATAGGACTTACTGAAAATACAATCATTTAAACCAAGATATGACGTACACTAATCATCGTTCAAACTAGAGCATAAAAAATTAGCTACAAGACTAAGAGAACACTTTTGGGAATTTAAAAAATAACCAACAACATAGAACTCAGAAAAGAATGGGAAATCGTCAAAAAAAGTGAGACCAATCACACCAAACATAAAGTACATTGTATTGCGCACTATGTTTAGAAGAAAAGTTCGAAATTTTGCGCCAACAACCAAGTACCGGAAAGAGGTCTTCTCCCACTGTGTTCATAAAAAAGAAACATATCCTATCCAAAGTGCAGATAAGAACAGCACCGCCTGACGAGCGCCACTAGGCACGAAACTTTAAAGTCGTGGACCAAGCATGTACTACTACTAGGTAGGACAATTTTTTTAAAATATACCATGCTCCTTAATCGTCGAGCACTGTTTTATTGTGTTATTTCACACACAACTATATATATATATATTGTATACATTTTGCATAAAAATAAATATGTGTATATATGTGTGTGTGCTTGTGTGTTTTGTTTTTGGCCAACTTCGCACCAACCTCAAAGGCAGCCCAAAGCTAGGGAATTGTGGGAGATACAGCAGGTTGCTCCATAGACCAAACGCCGCAGAGAGGAGGTCACTCACGGCCAATGACAGCATACTGATACTGGTGGTCTCCCTCAGACCCAGTTTGACAAAAACGATGATATTGATGATGTTTGTGACGACACCAATCATACAAATACCTTCGTTGAGGATGGGAGTGACGAAGAAGAAACTGTCATAAGCCTGTTGAGATATAAACTGTACCATAACCACTGACATGTTTGGTATCAAGTCAGAAGACGATGTGTCGTTCAACCAAGCAACATACGTGGGCGGATCTTTGTTGGCATTCGTGTTTTCCATTTCTGGAGAGTCTCTCTTCGTTTTTTTTGGGAGTCTAACGGAGCATCTGTAGATAAACGATTCAGTGAAATAATTTTGAGTAGTTCAAGTCCCGTTCCACAAATAAAACAAAATCTTGGATGACGGTAAACCATGACGTACGATATTATCATCATATTTTTGTTTTGCTTTGTTTTGTTTTCTGTTCACCGATTAATCATGAAAAACGAACCTTATAATATCTTTAAATAGGGTTAGACCTATAAAAATCCTACAGAAAAAGACGGCAGCCGCTATAAGCCACCACCGCTATTGACCAACATCAGCATTTTTTTACGCAGTGTGTAAAATGGCCATGTAGCATAAGATTATTCTGTCCATGTTATGTGTAACAAAGGATCTCAAGATGCAGGCAAAGAGTCTAGATCCCCAGAGGAAACCAAATTCAGCATTCTAGACCATTTCTGAAAGGCTAGAGCCTAGGGAAGATCTCAACCTAAATAGAGGTGATCTAGATTCTAGACCTAGATCTAGACCAGATGTATCATTCAATCTCAAAGCTAAATTCTAGTTACTAGTTCTAGATTTTCGGTCTTATATCTAAATTAGAGCTTGGTAGACCCTACATGATATCTAGAAATAGATCTAGAGTCTAATATTTCGATCCAAATCCCTCTCACAACACTCTCAATCAGATTAACGCAAGAGACCAGAGAATCTAGATCCATTCTGGTATATCTACACTAGTCCTGTACACCCGCCTCACTTTCAGATTTGAACTTACATTTTTCTCATAAATATTGCCTTGCTAAGAGCAAATCTGGAGGTTCTAACTATCGCATCTAGTTTTGGAGATGTGATGCCTTCTGCTAAAGTAGTGTTCTGTCTCCCTCTTTTCATCTGGAAGTTTAGGCTGCATGGTCAGAATAACCTTTCAAGGTTACTTTGGCTACGTGGCCAAGATACTCGCTCCCCCCACCTTTTTTTTTTTTTAATTTCACCTTGAGCTTATACAGAGTTTGTTGTCCATGTGAAGAAGCTAGCCTGGACAGTGTCCGGTTGACCTTGACAGCTACCACTGGAACATGACTGCGGTTAGTGCGACCAATCTGACTTTGTCAGTGGTCATTATTTTAACTCTTTCCTGCCATCTTTCCATCGGTCTAGCACGAGGCATCCTAGTATACAGGCAGGCACCGAAGTGAAAAAACTTTTGCACGTTGAGTCATAGTGATCTATTTCCTTTAACTATTTGGCTTAGTTAAGACAAACTTAATTTTTACCCAGAATGCATTTATAATTCAGCTCACAGGCCTACACAACAAAAATGTCTAACAGTCCTAACTCTGCCAAATAGTTAAATTATATAGCTCACACTTACACTAAATGGAAAAGTTCGTTTACTTCGGTGGCTTGGCCTGTATGTACTTTAGGAAGCCTTGGTCTAGTTCGTACATCCAACTCGAAATTTTTTTCCCCTCCTTTTGATTTAAGAGAGCTTTGGTATCTATGTCTGTTTTAGACTATTATTTTCTTCTTTATCAACTTGTTTTGTTTACGTAACGTTTCGCAACCGTGCAAGACTCTAAAATAGATAATTTTGGAGAATTTAGACTAGAAACTAAAGTACTTTTATGAACTAATATGTTATAAACATTTGAATTTTAGCACTTACTGTAATATAGTAAACCGATAAAAAAATTTTCACTATGGAATGATTGTTCGTCACGTGTAGAAATGTGGCTCACACATAGATGTTACCCAAAAAAAGGACAACTTTAAAAACCGGCTTTCAATTTTTTTCTTTCTTTTTCTTTCTGATTCTAGTTTGTTTTTTTTTTAAATCGATGAGACGCCTTATGCCAGACTGTAATTGAGATTAGAGTTCGTCTGGTGTAATGTCGAAGAAATAATATGTAAACTTGAAAACAATCAAGAAAGTGGAAACCACCAAGACATAATTATGGTATTCACAGGTTTAACAAAAAATTAAGGCGCAGGATTTATTTTAAACATTACATAAGATTTGGAGTGCGAAGCATGATCGAAAAAACGATTTGACATTTATTAATATTGTAAAATCAATGATCGAAAATTTGACCGAACCCAATCCAGTTTGGCATTTACTCTTATATCTGATGAACTGAGCAATATATAATTTCCATCTATAGGTTTTACAGGTCAAATACACTAATAGCGAGTCCAAATACCACATAGAGACTCTTAATGCCACATAGGGGAAAAGGTGACACATAGTTTATCCAAATGTTAAACGGGATTTTACAATGGGTAAAAATAATTCCTAGATCAAATACAAAAATAGGGAATTCAAATGCAACAACATAAGGAAAGCAAATTACACATAAGTAAAGCAAATGCACCATTTCAAGCTGCAAGTGAACCGCGCCGTTAAGTCACGAAACTATGTGACGAAGTTTATCAACACGACAGCGGATTTTGTCTAGATCTACGAAATTCCTTAGACCTAACCTATAGGATTGTTTTGATCAAGAGTGTCTTTGTTTGTTTGTAAAAATGCCAGTTTATTCTAAAGTTTCTGTTGCGGACAAAGAAAGACTCTATCAAGCTCACGTGCGTGGAGATGACTACGTGCGCTTGGCAGAAATATTAGGAATAAACCGAACGACAGCTTACCACATAATAAGAAGAGGTAATCAACGTGAGGGTGTTGTCGCATTGCCGCGTGGCGGAAAAAGAACGGAAAAGGTAACAGCTGAAACGCAAAGAACATTTGAAAATTAAAGTATCACTCACGGTACTTGATCTGAAGGAAATTGTGTAAGTAAACACTTCCAGGAAAGTACGTTGGTACTGATTTTTAAAAACTAGTTTAAGACTAGTTGTTTAACCACAAAAAGCATAAGAATGAAATTAGCTAACATTTTAAAATCGTGTAAAGTACAATCGTAAAATAATAATTAAGGTCACCATTATTTTCTTTTCCTTTTTTCATATTTTTTTTAAGGTTGGGGGTTGGGGGTGGTGGTGTTAATATTTGATTTGATTCAGATAGAGAAAGAAAGAGGGAGGGCAAACACCAGCCCGTCTTGTCTACTTGTCTTGGCAAGCCTAATCTATTTTGTGTAGACCTCCGTTGGAAATAATTAGGCCAAGTACGTTGAGGACACTTTACTTGTTTAAAATGATAGGCACTTGTTAAGCGTTGTTAAATCATAGAGGAAAAGATGATGCTTTTACCTTTTACAATTAAGTTTGAAATATTTTAAGTGTATTATGATATTCTCAATAGCCATTTTTAACTCTACTACTACTACTTCTTCTTCTTCTTCTTCTTCTTCTTCTTCTTCTTCTTCTTCTTCTTCTTCTTCTTCTTCTTCTTCTTCTTCTTCTTCTTCTTCTTCTTCTTCTTCTTCTTCTTCTTCTTCTTCTTCTTCTTCTTCTTCTTCTTCTTCTTCTTCTTCTTCTTCTTCTTCTTCTTCTTCTTCTTCCTCTTCCTCTTCCTCTTCCTCTTCCTTTTCCTCTTCCTCTTATTCTTCAGCTTCCTCTTCCTCTTCCTCTTCCTCTCGATCTTCCTATTCTTCTGCTTCTTTTTCTTCTTCTTCTTCTTCTTCTTCTTCTTCTTCTTCTTCTTCTTCTTCTTCTTCTTCTTCTTCTTCTTCTTCTTCTTGTTCTTCTTGTTCTTCTTCCTCTTCTTCTTCTTCTTCCTCTTCCTCTTCCTCTTCCTCTTCCTCTTCTTCCTCCTCTTCTTCTTCTTCTTCTTCTTCTTCTTCTTCTTCTTCTTCTTCTTCTTCTTCTTCTTCTTCTTCTTCTTCTTCTTCTTCTTCTTCTTCTTCTTCTTCTTCTTCTTCTTCTTCTTCTTCTTCTTCTTCTTCTTCTTCTTCTTCTTCATTTTATTTATTATTAATGCGTAACGCGTTGGGGCATCTTTTCTTTTTTCCCTATTTTTAAATGTTTTTTTTTGGTTGGGGGGGGGGGGGGGGGGGGGGGGGGGGGGGGGGGGGGGGGGGGGGGCGTGTTTTTACCGAACTATAGTCATACTATACCGACTTTGGGCAGTAAAATCTTATAGTTGTCAAAGATTCCGCATTCTATATTTTACTTTGAAATTTCGCCACATAATTAGTAATATAGTTTGCCCCTGACATGGAAATAGTCAAGCTAAAAGAAGACTATCATTTCCTTTTTCTTTCCTTTTTGTGTTTTTAATTGATCTACTCATAGCCTGCCCTGTGAGACAATTTCAGTCCATTTTTTTAAACAATCCAAACAATCAAGTTATACGGAGTTCAGTCCTGAAAGTTTGATCCACCAGATGATATGTGAACCTTTTCGGAAGGGATGTTTGATTATAGATTAATGTTTCCATAGTTTTATGTCATTGTAAGGATTGAGCCTTTTCGATCTAGTACTCGCTGAAGATGTAGCCAAACCACATTTATCCATTTAGAAATCAAGTTTTAGATCAGTAGTATCTAAGGTTTTAAAACTAGATCATTTATAGATTAATTTATCGATCAAACAACATAACCTGTTGGCTGCGAGGTGGTGTTAGGGTTTTTTTTCCATGCCAAACAAATCCCTTCATGCATGTTATAGAGGGAAAAAGAGCAAGAGATAGAGAGATAGAGAGAGAGACACACACAGATAGATAGGCAAAGATATGTAAATATATATATATATATATATATATATATATATATATATATATATATAGAGAGAGAGAGACAGAGACAGAGAGAGAGAGAGAGAGAGAGAGAGAGAGAGAGAGAGAGAGAGAGAGAGAGAGAGAGAGAGAGAGAGAGAGAGAGAGAGAGAGAGAGAGAGAGAGAGAGAGAGAGAGAGAGAGAGAGAGAGAGAGAGAGAAAGAGAGAGAGAGAGAGAAAGGCAGACAGAGACAGACAGACAAATTGACAGTTGTCATGAAACAACCCGACCCCAAATTTTCCACAGATAATAGAGTTAAAAAATATGAGGCAACAATCAGCTGTTCAGTCCAGTTGACGATCATTATTGTGCCATTGATGGGTACTGTTAGGTGTTCAACTGTTAGAAGCATAAACGAAACTAAAAGAATGTCAATGAAATTAAAGCTGAACCATTCAGACTCTTACTGGTGTTAGCCATTGCTAACGAAACACATGAAGAAACATGACTATTATCCTAAAGCGCTAAATCCCAATTATTTGTTAAAAAATAATGTTTTACTCTGCTATGTATCTGTGCCTGCACTCCTTGTCGATGATCTTAGTGTGCTGTTGAGAGAATGCACATGGCCATTTACAACCTGTAGACGCATTTTTCACCTTTTTTTTTTTAGGATACACGCATCACAATAACATTTCCATCTCCTCAACTATGAAGATGGTGTGTGAGGGTTAAAACTCAGCGCTGTATTAATCACACTGGAACTCGAATCCAATAATGCTCAATTTAATAAGCTGGTTTAAAAGTATCTTGAATTCTTCTCCATCTCCCATCACCGCATTATACGTGCTACACAAGTTTATTCAGAATGCTTGATCCGTTTTTTTGAGGAGCATAATTATTTCTTTCAGATATGTAGGGAATTTTTCCCTTGCTCATAGCAGTGCTACTTAAGCGGATGAGTTTGGTGTCTTACCTTCTCTGAAGGTGATCATTTCGTTAGGCAAAACAGACAAAATCCTTCCTTATAGTAAAGGAGCTATACAAATCAATCAATCAGCCATTATAAAAATCAAATGAAAGATCAGTTTGTTAAGGTCGTCACTGATTCATTGTATCCTTGCTCATTTGATTTTTCCAATTCATCATTGGTTGGTAACAAGACAACTGGTACAAAGTCAAGGATGATCACCCCATAATGCATTGCGGAGCAGGTGGAGGGGGCCCTTGAGTATTAAATCACTACGAGGCTATTATTCTGCACAAGGAGCCAAGTATGACGGAAGTTGGCATAATAAGTAGAATGGAGGAGGTGGTATTTTGAAAGATAATGATTTTCGGCATTAGGTCTACATCAGTTCTGTAATATAATCTCAAAATATTGAATTTCAGAGTTCAATTTTTAAGGTCCTTCAAGTCTCCAAAGTTTTAACCAAGTATTTTATCAATAGTTTTAGACATGCTTAGCGTCAGCGGAGAATGTTCAAACAGTATAGGAGCACGCAGGTTAGCATGCTAGGCTGAAAGTTATTGGAAAGTATTGAAGCCATTTTACTGCATTGAGATAGATATTATTTTGCTTTACAAAAACAATAAAGAATAAGTTTATCCATAATAATTTGCAAAATGGGAGATAGCTTTGTTTGTTTCTTTCCATTGATCCTAAAAAACGATTATTCAGCTATACCTCAAAGTATTTTCTCCCTATCCTCTATCTCTGTAAACCCACAATATACCAACCATACTTTTCTCCCTCTGACTGCTCAGTAGTTCACGGAGCCCCTGAAGAAGATGCTCAGCACCAGCTTCAACAGAGGATACCCCGCGGCCTACGATTCTGTCTGGGCTATGGCCTTTGCCTTCCAAAAGGCAGCTGCAAAGATGAAGAGGAACAAATACGTAAATTGTCACTGAAGATAATAAGTCGCTTTAAAATTACACCTATGTATATATTTTACATTCGAGAGAATCAAGGTCATGTCGCCATAATTATGATTATCAGTATGGCCACTGTCATCTCCACCATGAAGATCATCATTGTCTTCTTCCTCTTTCTTTTCTGTACTATGATTCAGAGTCAATTATTTTGCTTAACAAAACCTTACTTTAGCATCATCTGCACAATATATTTACCATATTTCAGCTAGCAGAAACATAGATTTTCTACAAAACGGAGCAATTTTTCAAGCCAATTGTACAGACTTTAAAGTTTTAAAACCCCTATTGTGCTGAGCATAGACAAATCTGAATGTTATAAAATACTTTTTTCAACGGTTCAGTAAAACCATCATATTTAGTCAATGCTCAACACACTTTAGAAGTTTTATCTTGAAAGTATGAACTTTAATACAATAAGCTAAAGTGAATTGCACACAAAAGTAGAAATCGAGGATGAAATTGAGGATAAATGTCTTGCAGATCATTTAAAAAAGGTATAATAAGTTAGTTTTAGAAAGCGGTTGACAATTTACTTCAAATTCAAATTTTAAAGTCAGTATTTTTTTATAATAAAAGAGATGTTTCCAAGTTATATAACAAAGTGATGTTGTTATTTATGACATCTACACCCAAAAAAGGCCAATCTGCCGTAAGTTAAAACTAAACTCTTTATAAAAACAATCAAGGCCATTTTCAACATACAAGCATGAAAATCTTCATCAATCTGAAAAAATGTCTCAAATTTATCTCACTGTGGAAATATGGCTTCTTATATTTTCCTGTAAATCCCTTTTTCAGTGGAGGATCGGATGAAAGAGCTAAACCACAAGCTGCAGGAGAAAACACAAAACTTGCAAAAAGGTAACACACCAACATAACTCCGCCTGCTGCTGATGTTGAAAGATGAGTTTTCAAAAGCATCCACCACGCCAGAGGTCTGTCGACTCTGAATAGTATACCCCTCCAAAGGGAGAGGCCATCTTTCAAACATCAAAGATAAAAGTGGAAAACAAGTTGACCATTGCAGAGGAGCTCCATACCCCAACCAGGCTCAGGGGTACCTCAGTAGTAGCCTTACCCTTGTCAGCTTATCTAATTGAATGAGGATATTCGCACCCAGATTGATGGGCAGGTAATTAGTACAAGTTAAGTTGAACCTCTTGATACTGATACCCAATACTTTCTCTCTGGAATAGAGAGAATAGATAAAAAAAAATCCCCACAATGGTGGTGTGATTCCAAAAATAGGTCAGATGAAGTAAAGAATCATGTCGTCAAACAAAATAAAAATTAAATAAGCAAAAGACATAGGGTAGAATTGGAGGATGGATAACGTATATCAAAGATGGATGATAAAATAATGGTCAATGGAGAATCGAAAGAGATGTCTGCAAGATATTGGATAAAGGACAACAAAAAGAAAAGATAAATGACGATGGGAAGAAGGCAAAGGAGGATGGGGAACGAAAGATGGATGATGGAGGATAGATAATGTTTGGTAGGAGGGGAGGGAGGAAGATAGAGGATAGAGCTAAAGTAGGAAGGATTGAGCGCAAAGATAGAGGACTAATGATCGTAAGTTTTGTATGAAAGGTGAGGAAGGGACGGTACAGGAATACATTTCTCAGACTGTCCTACTGATTTTATTTCTAGTTATGAAATATTTCAAGCCATTTGGGATATCTTATTTATTTACTTGTTTATGAAAATATGCAAGATCAAGCAAATAAATTTATTATATGATAAAAATTCTTTTGAAGTAAATTACAATTTTAATTTAACGTTTGACTTAAATAAGGTTTCCGTAAGACTTACTGTTTTTATGGCAACAACTGTTTGAAAACGCTCTTTGCTGTACAATCAATTACAGGAGCTGCCACCAACTTGATTGCTGTGGCCCAATCAGTGCAAACTAATGTTGATTTCAAACACTTGTCTGCCAGGCAGTGAAGAGTTGATTAGATTAGTTGATGAAACAAAGCTTTTGGTTTACATTAGGATAATTTCAAGCTAAACGTTGGCTTTGGACATGCTAAAAAAGGTATTTCATCGCAATAAATGAGGTATATTTACAACAAAAATGTATGTATATAGTATAATTTTTGTTATATACAAAGCTTATCACCAAGCGTAATAAAATTCAATAAAATGGATTTCAATTTTCAAAATAACGTGCTATCACTGTGGTCTTAATCAGCAGAAAAAAATTTCATTAGTAACGGAAAAAAAAGCAATACGGCATATGAGATCTAGGATCAACAGACCCATCGAATCGTTTGGCCTGCAGAAATGTATCAGCTGTACATTCAAGGAATGTGAAGTGACTTTATTTTAACAGTAAAGAAACAATAAAACCACACACAAACCTGATGCTATTAGAAAGTTACGTTTAGTCAAGACAATATATTACAGTGAGTCAAGCTTTTAGCCAGTAAATGTTTTATAGTCCTGTATTAATTGCATTCTCAAGGCATATTTGCAGACTAAATTTGCTTAGAATACCATATATGTACAGATCACCTGGCCATACAATTTCAGCCTGATTAGTTTTGTCATTTCAAGAAAAAAACAAAAACAGGAATGTTTCATCGTTGAAATGAATCGAGCTTTATATAATCATCATTTTTATTTCCTATTTCTTCTGTACAAATCACCTTAATTTGTTAAATTTCGAGAGCGAGCGAGCGAGCGAGCAAGAGAGAGAGAGAGAGAGAGAGAGAGAGAGAGAGAGAGAGAGAGAGAGAGAGAGAGAGAGAGAGAGAGAGAGAGAGAGAGAGAGAGAGAGAGAGAGAGAGAGAGAGAGAGAGAGAGAGAGAGAGAGGTAACTTCCGGAAATACCATCTAAGGTATGCTCTGATCTGCTTCTTAGATGTTGTTTGATAAGAGGGTGATCTCAGGCCTTTTTGCACATCAAACTCAAACGTCTGTTGAGCAAGGCGGGACCTACAAGATGAAACCCTGAACTTTCCGGTCGACGCTAGGAGGGTGGAACCACTTAGGAAGATTTCTACTGATATCAGGGCGGATGCTCTAGCCCCTCAGCCATTGGCACTCCTGCCTTAACTGCAGCATGCATTACTTGATGTAAAACAAGTAAAGGATGGACAGAAAATTTGTAGGCTTCATCCATCACCCCATGCTTTAACGGTTTCTGGAATTACATAGTTTAAAAAGTTTATTCTTTTATGCTTCTAGCATTTAGAGGTTTTTTTACTCTACACATTCCTGTCAAAGAGTAAACTGGAAAAATACAAACTCCTTAACTGTCCAATTTCTCAAATAGGTGTTTTCGCTCAATAAAATTTGCTAATTTTGTAAAATGCAAATCCATTAACTATCATATTAAAAATCCATTATGATGTAGGTTCAAACAAATTGTCAGTTATGAATTCCAGCAAGACATAACACCTTTAGATACTTTTTTTTGCAGGAATTCAATATGCTTCTAATAAGCGCTTAAAAGATCTTTAGATAGATTAAGCTCTTACAGATTTGGCTAATTTCCAAAACTCAGTATTGACCATAGACATAAATAATAATAATAAAAAAAATAATATAAAACTCTTTCTAAATTCTTCTGTTTCCCAAAAAAAAAAAAAAAAAAATATTCTCGCTCCCATATCCACATTTGTCTTTATCTAGTTCTTTCTTCAAGGTAAAAGCTGATTCGTTTTTTTCTCTCTGGCTATCACTTATCTATTCGTTTGTAGCACCGTGCCTCTGTCAAACCAGACATATAACTATATACACTCTCTGGTTAAACTGTGTATTTGTTTGTGCGTTTGTCTATATGTCCACACCACTCTCTCTGTCCCTTCTCTGTCTTCCCTCGTCCATTCTGTGTCTCCTTCGGTTTCTTTCATCATTCTTTTTTCTTTATCTATCTTTCTTTCTTACTTCCTCTCTTTCTCTCTCTTTGTCCAAGATTTCTTACTAAAATTTTCTCGATGAGGAAAACAATTATAATTTACTCAATTATACAAATAGATATAAACCCATCGCCGTAGTAAGAAACACGAGGCAAGGTGAGTCATCAAACAGCGGCTCGTAGTGATTAGAGCTCACAGCCAACCTCTACTTGGCATGATCATTAGACACATTGATTCGGGACATGCAATTGTTATATATATATATAATATATATATTATATATAGTAATTTTAGTCTTTTCTCTTTTGAAATAGACAAAGAGAGACCTTGAGACGTCAATAACTATCAATTTGCAATTATTCTATAATTTTCCGTACCCTTGACCTGAGATTAAAAATCCCTCAATGTCGTTGCGTGGGAGTGTTACTTAAATTAACGGCTGCTCATGATTGGACCGGAATGGTTTGGGTGAGCGCGAAAATTAGTCATGGGTGTTTCAAGTCAATCATCATGATTAGCTATTTTTTTCATGTAACACAGATTCTAATTGGTTCTTGAAAAGAATATGGTCGCTTTTCTAATCTTATTATACCGGACGTCGAGGTCTAGCAATAACTAAATGAATTAGAACAGAAACGTGAGCTGCCTTCGGACAATGTCCTTGAATAGTGACGTAAAAAGTTGCTAATATCTAACATACTCGTGGGCATTTCCACGTGTTCAACATTTCCTTGCTGACTTCTCCATTTTGGATCGGCGGGCGAGACGCAAAGGACATATTCTCGTGGTCTTCACCTGTTGAAACTAACGTTCTATGGCTTTGATACACTACTGAATTTCAAATATTATTTTCAAGACTCTTATAAAGATCAGAGATCTAGTCTGGGAAATCTGTGATATGGATCTACAAAGCAAAACTTCATTTAGTCTAGATTTAATTTTGTGTCATTTCGTTCTCAAGTGCAAGAGTCGATCACGCTCGGTGTGTGAAGAATCTCAGGTGAGATACACGTCGTGTAGAGTAAAGAGCAAGATATCCGTCTGGCGCCCTTGTACCGCATTATGATTCAAGTCGTGGAGGACTTCAGCATAATTTTCACTTATTTTATTTGGTTTAGACTTGGCTTTAAGACGCCCTAAATTAATATGGAGAGTAAATGTAAGAATAGATGTAACTGTGCACTTGGTCCAACATTGGCCACCCAAAATGAGGACATCGGACGCCTATAATCAATGGAATAAAAAAAAACATCCTAAATCTTCAGCTCTTTTACGAAATAAAGTTGAAGTGCCATGTGTGAAGGGTCTACTTTTGTAACCCCATAGATCTAAATAATTTTCTTAACGCCAAGCCTCTGAAAAAAAAAGCAGCTTCTAGTGGTTACACAGCAGTAACGGTTTAAATGCCACGACATGACTCAGTATAAGACTTGCTATTAGTGAGTTCAAAATCTAACCTTTTTATTTTTTTATAAATTTTTTTTAGCTGCTCAAAGAAAAGTTGGAAAATTTGTAGATACCGGCCCAACTCCCATAGTGAGATATTTCTTGTGAGTGTTTCTTTTACTTCATTTTTGGTTGTGAAAGTCGTCGCCATTACGTAATTAGAGGAGTAGGTAAAAATTAAATCGAATTAATCACAACGGAGACCGCCCTCGTCTAGACCTCTGTCCTCATTTTCGGATTGAAAAAGTAGTCCCCACGGTTTCGGAGTTGTGCGCATGCGCTGGGACAAAGGCTAGCTGCCCGGGTCATGAATGAGTAGAAAGGCAAAAAGCACAAGCGGATTGGTATACAGTACTGAGACAAACACCACGAAAATAGTGCAGCATAAAAATGCTAATATTTTAAGTATAATTTGCAACCTTCATATTTGTGTTCAGCGTTTCAAATTGATTCAAAAACATGCAGTTCTAAAGCTGAAAGCAAGTCCTGCTCACAAGTGCAAAAATATCGAAAAGTTTTGTTTTACTAGATCTAATTGATTTCTGAGGTTTTATTTCTTACTCCTATTAATTACAACTCCTTGTTTGTCATTGATATTATAATTGTTACAATTTCTCGTCGTCCTCCTCCTCCTCCTCTTCTTCTTCTTCTTCTTCTTCTTCTTCTTCTTCTTCTTCTTCTTCTTCTTCTTCTTCTTCTACTACTTATTTATATATCATTATCTATATCAATCAAATCACCACCACTGCCACTACTAGTTCTTCTACTACTGTTACTACTGCTGCTGCTGCTGCTGCTACTACCGTACTACTACTACTACTACTACTACTACTACTACTACTACTACTACTACTACTACTACTACTACTACTACTACTCCTACTCCTACTCCTACTCCTACTCCTACTACTACTACTACTACTACTACTACTACTACTACTACTACTACTACTACTGCTTCTACTACTACTGCTTCTACTACTACTACTACTACTACTACTACTACTACTACTACTACTACTACTACTACTACTACTACTACTACTACTACTACTACTACTACTACTACATAAAAAAACCTGTTAAAAGACTTGGCGACGATAATCTTAAACTTGTAATCGTGATTTGTGGATGCAATTCGGCAACTTCGATGATTTTATGTTTTCAGATTCAATGCAATCACGCAAAGAGAGCTGCCTCGTATCAAGTGCCTAGAATAAAATGAACGGAACAGAAAATATTTTCCTGGATGGTCCAAAGAGACTACCCAGGATGTTGACTCTACAGCTGTCTAAACAAAGCTGTTTGATTCGAAACTTCTCATGCTCATTTGTTTTAAGAAAACGCAGTGTTGATTGTAGTTTTTGTTTGGATCACATTGCATTATTGTGTAAATCTAATCCTCCCTCTCTGCTCCTCCCACTCCACTCACTCACACACACACACACACACACCTTTCTACTTGTCCTATTACCCTAAAAATTGTTCATTTTTTTTTAATTTACATTTAGTATTTGTTTGTTTGTCAAATCCAACGCAAGTCATTAATAAATTTTGAAGCAAAATATATTTACCCACGAAATTATCAATTTCTGTATAATTTAATGTCATAGAGCCACAGGCCACTAGATTACTCTATTCACTACCGTTTGTTGTGGCTTAAACTTGATGTGAACGATTTGGTTTACAATGATTTCAATATATAAAAACTTTTTTTGATTGATGCTTAATTCTACAGGTTGCATGTAATTAGGGAAGAAATGGTATTTGCAAATGGTTTGACTTTTTTTTTCATCTTAATTTGGAAAAAAAATCTTTTGATATCTAGACTTTCATAATTAAAACATATTTTTTTTTTATCAAAATTCATTAAAGTTGAAGATGGCTAATATTTTATCTTTTTTTTTTTACCTTGCTGTATATGAAAGATTGTATTATTTGTATGATTTGATAATCTCTATATAACAAATCTTATATTTCAGCTCTCTCAGGTTGGCTGAAGCTGTATCTCTGGCCAGGACCAGGAGAACTGATTCCAGAAATGTCCTCCTTGTTGCCTCTTTTACTGGTGAGTCCTCATTTTTTGTTGAGACCTCATATCTTTCTGAAAAAACTATCAACTCAGTTTTTATCGTCATAGTCGGATCGGTTTGAGATGCAAATCATTGGAAACTTCAGCCCTAAAATCGATTGATCTCTTATGGATTCATAAAGGAGGAATGAAAGATGCAGGTTTATCATGGAGCTTTTCTGTGTTAACTAGATGGATGCATGTGGCTATGCTATTCTACAGACACATTGTTTCCATATAGGTCAGCCACTTGAGGTGGATCTCGCCACACTGGGCGCCACTCACTTGCAATCTTGCTTCCGTGGTGATCAGAAATTATAGAATTAAAAAAAAAACCCAAATGCTTATCTCTTAGGCATGACTCTATAGAAGTCCAAGGACCCGTTGTATACACTGGTGAAAGATGGAATAAGATAAATTAAGAAGTAAACAATCACCCAACCTGAACTTGTGTGGTCAAAGATGACATAATTCCAAATTAAGTTTTCGCCTTTATTGGCTAAAGCAGTAACTTAACAGAAACATTGGGAATGGGATTTAGTCGTGAGTTCCGTTTTACAATAATGTAGTGACCAGTGACTGTGTCGCTTTTCTCTTGTTGCTTATGTGAAAGTATCAATCTTTCACTTTTATATTTATATAAGGTGATGCCTCGTGTCACTATAATATAAGATAAGAAAACTTTTACTTTTTAGATAGACATAAATTGCGTTATTTTGCAACAAATTTATGCCTTTGTTTCAGAATATCTCTGCTGTATAGATCTACACTTCGATCCAATCGCCCGTTCAGATCAGAGCTTGATTATTTCGTATGATCACTATGTTTGCTACTTGTGCCATGAATGTTTTAAATGCCTTACAATGTGCGGGTGGTGTTCCAAGGTCTAAGATGTTATGCTTTATCTTCATCGTTTTAACGATATCTTGGTGATTTACAATTGCTTTTATTTATGTACATTACGCGGAATTATGCTATGGGCTTTCAAACTCTCTCGGTAATTAACTCAGTTACTTGAAAATTGCAAAAAAAACAAAAAACAAAAAAAACAAAAACAAAAAAACAAACAAACAAAAAACCAACAAAACAAAAACGGAATGATCACTAGACTCCAATAAAAAAAAAAAGAAACCTTGCGGAGGCTCATCTGTTGTTTCCCTTCCTCTCTCATTATTTATTTTTTTTCCATTTTTTTGCAACGCCATAGCAATGATTTTCTCACCATAGCGAAAGATCTCGGATATTACAAAAAAAGCTCGCACTGCTTTTTGTCTCTCGCAGTTATCAAACTGCTCAAATGAAGGGTCCTTGTCTAAACTTCTTTTTAAGCAACAAAATTATGGTGACGGATTCGTCTAGCCATTTTATAATCTTAAACGTGCGAGAGCATTTTTGCCCTCTCGTTTTACTAAAGACAAATAGATAGTTGCTGGTAGTGTCGGAAATCAACGGAAAGTCTTTTAGACATTTCCGTCTCTTCTCTCGGATAATCTTTCACAGGACTGAAGTACTGCTGCCTAGCAACATAGGGTTAAGGTATGGCTAATATATTGAACATCACTCCGGGTTTCTTAGCAGAAAGCGCCCCTTTAACAGCCAATTTTTCTCTCAAAGTAATTTTGAGTAGGAATTTTCATGTTTCAATCCACTTAACAGATTTTCGGTTCTTAGGATCTTTAATCAGCCACAAAAAAATAATTGCACGGAATTCTAACCGTTTTGATACAGCCTCAACTTCAAGTTTTCTTTGTTCGGCCGCTAGCTCCACTCCATTTCTTTCTTCTTTTCATTCGCCGCCAGCTCTAACCTTTTCTCAACCTCTAGTCTGTTTCCTTTCAGCTCTTTGTCTCCGTTTATCTATTTTTGTTCTGTCTCAATCTCTCTCCTTTTCTCTTCTCTGACCAACGCTCTGTCTCTGTCTCTCTCTGTTTCTGTCTGTCTGTCTGTCTCTGTCTGTCTGTCTGTCTCTGTCTGTCTGTCTCTGTCTGTCTGTCTCTCTCTCTCTCTCTCTCTCTCTCTCTCTCTCTCTCTCTCTCTCTCTCTCTCTCTCTCTCTCTCTCTCTCTCTCTCTCTGTGCTCTTTAACTCTTTCTTCAATTAAGGTATATCTTTTGTCTTTAGGGAGCTATTTTTATGACTTTATCAGCATAATTGTCCCATAAATCCATTTTGTTCAAATTTCTCGGGGCGAACACAGTCTCCCAAACACTAGTTTTAGATAAGCTTTATTTTCTTCGCACAGCCACCACTTACTAACTGAGACTGGTGCCTCGTCACAATAAATTAGTTAACAGTAACACCCAGTGCGATGCTTAGGACTCGCCAACAAGCTGAGCGAGATTTTAGACTCACAAAAGCAGGCGGTTATGAAAAAATATATACTTGCATCAATTTACGTGTTTGCAACGAAAGGAGAAACAAAAACCGCACACATAGTGTACGATCAGCAGATCACTGATTCAGGAGTATATTTCATCAAAGTAACTATGCAAATTTTCCGTTGACCAACGCTTTACAATTTGCTTCTAGAGTGTACTCAAGTAGAGGATTGCAAAAATGATTTTGGCTTTGTAGGCTTTGTATTCACACCATGTAGAATTTGTTTAGGCAAATAATTAGGGTAACGAAACTAGACTAATACAACCTATCACCACTGACTGTAAACATGTACCGCTCAATACAACAGTTAAACTGTCACCGAGAGCAAGGTAAAAACAAATAAATCCTCGTAAACGTATTGTAATCAAAGCAATGTGCTTGATTTGAAGTCAGTTCATGGTGACTTTGCATATTCGCCCCTTCTCTGTCTTCCTCACGTCCCTTCTCCTCTTCTGCTACCTTTGGTGTCGAGATCTCAATCTGAAGTTCTGAGGCTTCACCTGCCCATTTGACACATCGCTACTGTATGTCCTGTTTCAATTTTCAAACCTGTGGATGGCATACACCACACAATTAAGTGTATGGATCTCACAAATTTCATAAGATCACCTTCAAACTAATGGATGACATACACCGCACAATGCCCTTTTCAAACTTATGGATGACATAAGCACTATGTCACAGATGATAAAACTCCAAACTTTTTTTCAAAATTATGGCTGACTTACATCACACAGTCATTTTCAAGCTTACAGATGATATACACTCTGTAATTCATTTTCGAACTAATAGGATTCATACGCCACGAAGTTATTTTCAAACTTATGGATGGCATGCAGCACACAATGTCATATTCAAATAAATGTGTCATATGTTTCGTAACAAGTCTTTCAAGACTAATGGATTACATAATTATCTTCCATTATGTCACGTTGAAACTATTGGGTGACATACAGAATACAATGTCCTTTTCAAACTTATGGACAGCAAACACCACAGAATTTCTTTTTTAAACTTCATGATGACGTCCACAAACCATTACTTTTGCAAACTTATCGATGACCTACATTCCATACGGACATTTTCACACAAATACACAGCTCACCCAGTTACTTTTTCAGGCGAGACCATTTGACACATCGCAGCTGTATGTCCTGTTTAATGGCATCGGTAACATTCTCTTGTATTTGACATTTCTTTACAAAATTGTTTAGCCTTAATTGGGCCACCGCCCACAACTCACGGCCTATTTCAAATAAATGGATGACATACATTTCATCATTTCACTGCCAAAAATACGTGTGACAGACAAAAAACTTTTAGATGATATACATCACACACTCATTTGCAAACTTGTGATTGGCACACATTCCATCGTGTCATTTTCAAACTTATGCGTCAACTTGCGGTCATTTTTACAGCTTTCTGATTTAATTCTTTCTTCAGTCGCTAATTTCTTTTTCCTATTGCCTTTTCCTTGTATATCCTCTTATTCCGAGGAACAGCTGGTGTAAGATTCTCCAAACCCTAATGGCTATTGTAGACATTGTGGACGTTTTCACACTAATCCACTGCTGATCCAGTTACTTTTTCAGACGAAGACCATTTGACACATCACAGCTGTATGTCCTGTTTAATGGCATCGGTAACATTCTCTTGTATTTGACACCTCTCTGCAAAAGTGTTTCGCCCTAAAATGGCCACAGTCCATATTTTTTTTTCCATTTGTGTTTTAAGCAGATCGATAAAGACTAATCTTTTTCCAGATAACCATTGGGTCAGTTTTCCCTCTCAATTTTCGATTTCCTCCATTTTTACAGGAAATCGGAATTTAACTCCTTTTTTTTTTTTTTTTTTTTTTACCAAAGCGGCTTCTATAGACGCGTTAGTGAAGGATATTAAAATATCTGACACTGTCATACGAGTTCCGGGAATCTGATTTCCATCTGGTCCCTTGACCAAACATGGGAGAGCAAGGCCTTGTCCTAACAAGCTGGGTCAGTTGTAAAGGTGAATTCGCCACAGTGCGCCAATTCTTTAGGCTCCGAGGAATCCCCCTCTGCCAACCAACTTAGCTAATGCTACGCAAATATCGTAGTTATCCATCCTATGATCTTCTGAGAGAAGATTATGGATAAAATTACACTCCATAATGTCACTTTCAAACTAATGGGTGGCATACACCACACACTGTCTTTTTTTAAGAATATGGATGATTTACTCAAACCACTGTTTGTTTCAAACTTATGGATAGAATAACTTCATGTCATTATCAAACTAGTGGGTAACATACACCAAACAATGTCATTTTCGATCTAATGGATGGCATAAAGTCCATAATGTCACCTTCAAACTTACTGGTTATATCCGCCACATGTTACTTCAAAACTCATAGATGGCATGCACCACACATTCTTTTTACTGCTTATGGATAACATGTTCCACATAGTCTTTTTGAATCTTATGGAACATATAAACGACACAATCATTTTTAAACTTATATATGATATACTTTCCATCCTGTCACTGTCAAACTTGTCGGTAAAACACACACAAACACACCAAACAATGCCATTTTCAAACTAATGAAAGTCAAAGAGCAGACAATGTCTTTTTAGATTTTTAAATTACATGCACTCCATTATGTTACTTTAAAACAGATGGGTAACATATAGCACACAGTAATTTTCAAACTTATAGATCACATACATTTGATAATGTCACATTCAAACTAACGGGTTACATTTATAAAACAATAACATTTTCAAGTTTATAAAACGAATACGCCACTCAACTTAATTTTCAATCTTATGGATGACATGTACAATAATCGAAACAGTTCTCTTTTCAAAGTTATGGATGGCATACAACACATAATGTCACTTATGTCACAATGTCATTTGGAAACTTGTGAATGGCACACATTCCATCGTGTCATTTTTAAATTTATGACTCAACCTGCAGTCATTTTTACAGCTTTCTGATTCACTTCTTTCTCCAGTCGGGAATCCTTTTTCCTATTGCTTTTTCCTTGTATGTCCTCTTTTTCCAAGCAGCAGTTGGTGTAAGATTCTCCAAAACCTAATGGCTATTGTAGACATTATGGACGTTTTCACACCAATCCACTGCTGACCCGGTTACTTTTTCAGGCGAAGACCATTTGACACATCGCAGCTGTATGTCCTGTTTAATGGCATCGGTAACATGCTCTTGTATTTGACATCTCTCTACAAAAGTGTTTAGCCTTAAAAGGGCCACCGTCTATAATTTATTACGTCTGTGTTTTAAGCAGATCGATAAAGACAAATCTTTACCAGGTGACCGTTGGGTCAGTTTGCCCTCTCGGTTTTTGATTTCCTCCATTTTTACAGGAAATCGGAATTTAACTCCTTTTTTTTTTTTACCAAAGCGGCTTCTATAGACGCGTTAGTGAAGGATATTAAAATATCTGACACTGTCATGCGAGTTCCTGGAATCTGATTGCCATCTGGTCCCTTGACCAAAAATGTGCTTTGGCTCGCGACAGTGACTGTTCTCCCTCTGATAGCAACGCCTTGTCCTGACAAGCTGGATCAGTTGTAAAGGTGAATGCGCCACAGTGGGTCAATTCTTTGGGCTTCAAGTAATCTCCATCTACCAACGAACTTAACTAATGCTACGCAATTATCGTAGTTGCCCACCGTAGGATCTTCTGGGAGACGATTATGGATTTAATTACACTCCATAATGTCACTTTCAAACTAATAGGTAGCATACACCACACACTGTCTCTTTCAAAAGTATGGATGATTTACTCAAACCATTGTTTCAAACTTATAGATGGAATAACTCCATCATGTCACTTACAAACTAAATTGATGGGCAACATACACCAAACAATGTCATTTTCGAACTAATGGATGGCAAAAAGTCCATAATGTCACCTGGTTACTGGTTATATCCGCCACATGTCACTTATAAACTCATAGATGGCATGCACTACACATTCTTTTTATTGCTTATGCACAACATGTTCCATATAGTCCTTTCGAATGTTATGAAGATATACACAACACAGACATTTGCAGACTTATGAATGGCATACCTTCCATACTGTCACTGTCAAATATTCTTGTGGGTAAAACAAAGTTGCAAATAGATGGTTTCAAACTAATAAAAGTCCAAGAACAGACAATATCACTTATAAACCTATTACATACATTCCATTATGTTACTTTAAAACAAATGGGTTGACATATACGCCCGGCAATGCAAACTTATAGATCACATACATATAATGTCATGCGCCTAACGGGTTACATTTATAAAACAATAACATTTTCAAGTTTTTTGGATAAAAGGTACTCTACACAACTTAATTTTCAAAACAAATGGATGACATGTACAATGATGGAAACAGTTCTCACTGTCAAAAATATGTGCGGCAGACACAAAAAACTTTTTGATGATATACACCACACAATGTCATTTGCAAATTTGTGAATGGCACACATTCCATCGTGTATTTTCAAACTTGTGCGTCAACCTGGAGTCATTTTTACAGCTTTCTGATTCACTTATGTCTCCAGTCGTTAATTCTTTTTTCTTATTGCTTTTTCCTTGTATGTCCTCTTTTTCCGCTGGATTTGAAGTCAGTTCATTCGCTACGTCTCTCCCCTCTTCTTAATTCCTTTTATTCTTCTGCTTCCTCACGTGTCGAGATATCAGTCTGAGGCTCCACTGAAGCACCAGGTACTTTTTCAGGCGAGACCATTTGTCACATCGCCGCTATATGTAATGTTTAATGGCATCGGTAACATTCTCTTGTATCTTACACCTCTCTACAAAAGTGTTTAGCCTTAAAAGGGCCACCGTCTATAATTTATTACGTCTGTGTTTTAAGCAGATCGATAAAGACAAATCTTCTTCCAGATAATCATTAGGTCAGTTTGCCCTCTCGGGCTTTGATTTCCTCCATTTTTACAGTAGATCGGAGTTTAACTCCATTTTTTTTTTTACCAAAGCGGCTTCTATAAACGCGTAAATGAAGGATATTAAAATATCTGACACTGTCATGCGAGTTTCTGGAATCTGATTGCCATCTGATCCCTTGACCAAAAATGGGTTTTGGCTCGCGACAGTGATTGTTCTCCATCTGATAGCAAGGCCTTGTTCTAACAAGCTGGGTCAGTTGTAAAGGTAAATGCGCCACAGTGCGTCAATTCTTTGGGCTCCGAGTAATCCCCCTCTGCCAACCAACTTAGCTATTGCTTTTTCCTTGTATATCCTCTTTTTTCGAGGAGCAGCTGGTGTAAGATTCTCCCTCAGAATGGCTATTGTAGACATTGCCATTGGGGTTGTTTTTTCTTTTTCCTTCCTGATGACATTAATTTTCGCGGATGTTTTTTTCAATCCTTCCGTTTTATTCTTTTCTAACTCTATATTTGAAATCGCTTGATTTTAAGTCAGTTCATTCGCTACGTCTCTCCCCTCTTCTTATTCCTTTTATTCTTCTGCTTCCTCACGTGTCGAGATATGACTGAGGCTCCACATCACCACCAGGTACTTTGTCAGGCGAGCCCATTTGACACATCGCTGCTGTATGTCCTGTTTAATGGCATCGGTAACATTCTCTTGTATTTGACATCTCTCTACAAAAGTGTTTAGCCTTAGAAGGGTCGCAGTCCATAATTTTTTTTTCATTTATTTGTATTTTAAGCAGATTGAAAAGACAAATCTTCTTCCAGATAACCGTTGGGTCAGTTTGCCCTCTCGGTCTTCAATTTTCTCCATTTTTACAATAGATCTGAGTTTAACTCATTTTTTTAAGCAAAGTGGCTTTTATAGACGCGTTAGTGAAGGATATTAAAATATCTGACACTGTCATGCGAGTTCCTGGAATCTGATTGCCATTTGGTCCCTTGACCAAAAATGGATTTTGGCTCGCGACAGTGACTGTGCTCCCTCTGATAGCAAGGCCTTGTCCTAACGAGCTGGGTCAGTTGTAAAGGCAAAATGTGCCACAGTGCACCAATTCTTTGGGCTCCAAGTAGTCCCCCTCTGCCAACCAACTTAGCTAATGCTACGCATATATCGTAGTTGGCTACCCTAGGATCTCCTGAGAGAAGATTATGGATAAAATTACACTCCATAATGTCACTTTCAAAGTAATGGGTGGCATACACCATAAATGTGTCTTTTTCAAAAGTATGGATGATTTACTCAAACCATTGTTTGTTGCAAACTTATGAATGGAATAACTCCATTATGTCACCTTCAAACTTATGGGTAACATACACCAAACAATATCATTTTTCGAACCTATGGATGGCATAAAGTCCATAATGCCACTGGTTACATCCGCCAATTGTCACTTCAAAACTCATAGATGGCATGCACCACACATTTTTTTAATGCTTATGGACAACATGTTCCACATAGTCGTTTCGAATCTTATGGAAGATGTACACAACAGTCATTTTCAAGTTTATAAATGGCATACTCCACTCAAATTAATTTTCAATCTTATGGATGACGTATGCAAGAATGAAAACAATTCTCTTTTCAAAGTTATAGATGGTATACAACGCACAATGTCACTTGTAAACCTATGGATGACATACATTCCATCATCTCTTTTTCCAACAAATTGTTGAAATACGCCCGGCAATGCCATTTTCAAACATATGGATGGCATGCGCCACGCAATTTTCTTTTTAAGCTTTTGCATGAGATACTCTACACAAAGTTTCAAACAAATGGATGACACACATTTTGTCATTTCACTGTCAAAATATGTGCGGTAGACACAAAAAACTTTTAGATGATATACACCAATATCATTTGCAAATTTGTGAATGGCACGCATTCTATCGTGTCATTTTCAAATTTCTTTTTATTGCTTATGGATAACATGCTCCACTTAATCTTTTTGAATCTTATGGAAGATATACACAACACAGTCATTTTCAAACTTATGCATGACATACTTTCCATACTGTCACTGTCAAACATGTGGGCAAAACACACACAAACACCAAACAATGCCATTTTCAAACTAATGAAAGTCTAAGAGCAGACAATGTCGTTTTAGATTTATAAATTACATGCACTCCATTATGTTACTTTAAAACAGATGGGTAACATATAGCACATCTCTCTATAAAAGAGTTAAGCCTTAAAAGTGAAAAAAAATATCCCAATTTTTTTCTATTGGTGATTTAGGCAGATCGATAAAGAGAAATCGTCTTCCAGTTAATCATCAGATCAGTTTGCCCTCTCGATCTCTGATTTCCTCCATTTTTTAGAGCAGATCGGAGTTAACACGTTGGCGAAGGATATACGAGTTCCGGGAATCGGATTTCCATCTGGTATCTTGACAGCGAGTGTTCTCCCTCTGACATCTAGGCCTTGTTCTAACATGTTGGCTCTTGCCTCGGTTGAAGTAAGGTATATATGCCACAGTGCGCGAATTCTTTGGGCTGCTAGCAGAACCCCCCCCCCCTCCCCCTCCCTCTGCCAACCACCTTAACTGTCGCTACTCAAATATTATAGTTGTCCATACTCTTCTGGAAGAAGAATTTATGGATGACATGACACTGCATTATATCACTTTGAAATTAATAGGTGCACTGGTGACATACACATCACAATGTTATTTTCAAACTTATGGATGGCATAAACCACACACTGTCATTTTCAAACGTATGTATGACGCACACAAACCATTGACTGTTTCAAACTTATGATTGACATGCATTCCATAATTTTATTTCAAAACTAATGGATAACATAAACCAAACAATTCCATTTGAAAAGTTATGGATGACCTGCATTCCATAATGCCTTTTCAAGCTAATGGATAGTATACACCAAACAATGCCATTTTAAAACTAATTGATGAGGTATAGTCCATAATGTCTCTATACAAATAATGGGTGACATACGCCACAGTTATTTTCAAACTAATAGATAATATTTATTCCATAATGCCATGTTCAGAATAATGGATGACATAAACGACAAACGCCATTTCAAACTAATGGGTACCTTATATGTCATTTTCGAACTTGCATATTCGATCATGTCCATTTCAAGCTAAAGTGTGTCGTACATCACACATTTTAATTTTCAAACTTCTAAACAACCTATTAAAATTTATGGGTGACCCAAACCACGCAACATAATTATATAAAATTTATCAGAGTACAGGGCCCCTTCCCATAAAATGGGGTGAGTGGCTGCGCCCTTCTCCACTGATTTGTTACATGGGAAAAAAACAATAAAAGTAAGGAAAAGTATTTCCTCTTTATCCGAGGAGCAGATTCTCCCTGTGAATGGCTGTCTCTATTATATAGCCATTGCCATTCGAGTTTTTTTTTTTTCCTATCTTATTGATGACATTTCATCAGTTCATGTTTTCCTTTTACTTATTCTTTTTAACTCTACATTTGCAATTGCTGAATTTGAAGTTAGTTCATCGTGACTTAACCAATTCGCCTCTCTCTGTCTCTGTCTCTGTCTCTGTCTCTCTCTCTCTCTCTCTCTCTCTCTCTCTCTCTCTCTCTCTCTCTCTCTCTCTCCCCTTCATTTTCCTTTTCTTCTTCTGCTACATTTGATGTCGAGATCTCAGTCTCCACTACTGCACCATTTACTTTGTCAGACGATCTCATTTGATATTGCATTTTTTCGTGGCATCGGAAACATTCTCTTGTATTTGGCATCTCTCTGTCAAAAAGTTTAGTCTTAAAGGCGCCAATATCCATAATTTTTTTTGACAGATCAATAAAGACAAATCATCTTCCAGATAACCATCCTGTTAGTTTTCACTCTGTCTTTGATTTCTTCAATTTTAGACCAGATTGGAGTTTTACTCCTTTCTTTATCAAATCGGCCTCCATAGCCGCGTTTACGAAGGATATTAGAATATCTGACACTGTCAGACAAGTTCCATCTGGTCCCATGACAAAACAAAATGGATTTGACTCGCAACAGCGACTGATCTCTTTGATAGCAAGGCCTTGTCCTTGGCTCTAAGCCTCAGTTGTATTAACATATATGCGGCACTGAGCGAACATTCTTTGGGCTCTTCGCAGTCCCTCCTCTGCCAAACACCTTAGCTATCGCTTCTCAAATTTCGTTGTCCTCCACTCTGGGATCTTCTCGGAGAAGAGTTTATGGAGGACATTACACTCCATAATGTCACGTTCAAACTGAGAGAAATTCACCACACACTGTTTTTTTCAGAAGAATGACTGACTTAAACAAGTTGTTTCAAACTTATGGATGGCGTGCACTCCAAAATGTCACTTCCAAAAATAATGGGTGACACACCAAACAATTTTTAAACTTATGGATATCGTTCATTCCATATTGTTACTTTCAAACTTATGGGTGACCCATACCGAACAATATCCTTTTCGAACTAACGAATGACATATAATCCATAATGTCACTTTTCAAATTTAACTGGTTATATATCCGACACCCATCACTTCAAAATCATAGATGGCATGCACCACACATTCTTTTTAATGGGTAACATACTCCACACAGATATTTCGAATCTTATAAAGATATACACGAGGCACAGTAATTTTCAAATTTAGGGATGACATATTTTCCATAATGTCAGAGTCAAAACTTGTGGGTCATACACCAAAGAATGCTATTTTAAAACTAATGAATGGCAAAAAGCAGACAATGTCTTTTTAAGATTTATGAGTAATATGCACTCCTTAAAGTCATTTTAAAATTGTTTGGTAACATTACAGCACACATACATTCTATAATGTCACATTCAAACTTACAGGTGACATTTGTAAAACGATATTTTCAAGTTTATGAATGTCACATATAAAAGCTATGATTGAGATATATTTCATCAACTCTTTTTGAAACTAATTGTTGACATACACCACCCAATGTCATTTTCATACATATGGATGGCATGCTCGACGCAATTTCCTTTTCAAATTTTTGGATGAGATACTCTACACAGTCCTTTTCAATAGTGTATATGGCATACAACGCACGGTGAATTTCAAAGAAATGGATGACATACATTTCATCATTTCACTGTCAAAAATATGAATGACACACGCAAAAACTTTTGGATGATATACACCACACAATGTCATTTTCAAACTTGTGAATGGCACACATTCGTCATGTCATTTTTAAATTTATTGGTGACACTTACCACGCAATCTCATAACTGTATAACATACATCAAGACAAGAGGGCTCCTTCCCATATGATGAGGTATCTGGGTGCGCCCTTTTACAGCTTAAGGACCTTGTTCTTAGTAAAAAAACAAATTGGATACCTGTTTCTTTGCATCTTTCTTTCTTTTTTCCCTTTTCTTCTCCAGATTCAACTAGACTTGATATATCAAACTGCAGTCATTTTCACAACGTTCTGGTTCACTTCTTTCTCCACTCGTTCATTCTCTTTTCCTTACATTTATTGCTTTTTCCTTGAAAATCCTTTTTATCCAACGAACAGCTAGTGTACATTCTTTCTCTAAATGGCTGTTTCTTTTATAGATATATCCATTAGAATTATCTTTCTCTTTTGCTCGATTTGTTTTTCTTTTTCCTTGTTAATGACATTTCAGCAGTTAATGATTTCATTTTACTTCTTTTTTTCTTTTTATCTCTATATTTGCAATCGCTGGATTTGAAGTCAGCTCATCTTGACTGCATATTCGCTTCTTCTCTCTCTTCCTCTTGTAGAGATCTCAGTCTGAGGCTCCACTGCTGCACCAGTTGCTTTGACACACGAGCCCATTTGATACATAGCTGCTGTATGTCCTGTTTCGTGGCATAACATTCTCTTGTATTTGGCATCTCTCTGTCAAAGAGTTTAGCCAGTATCCATAATTTATTTTATTTTATTTTTTTTTTTTGGCAGATCGATAAAGCCGAATCATCTTCCAGATAAAAATCCGGTCAATTTTCCCTCTGTCTCTGATTTTCTCCATTTGTTTAAAGAAGATCGGATTTTAAATCCTTTCTTTATCAAAGCTGCATCTATAGATTCTTTGGCGAAGGATATTGCATGTCTGGCACTGTCAGGCGAGTTACGGGAATCAGATTTTATTGACCAAGATGGATTTTTGTTCTCAAAAGCGACTGTTATCCCACTGATAGCAAGGTCTTGTCCTAAATAAGTTGGCTCTAGCCTCAGTTATATTAAGGTATATGCGCCACAGATCGCCAATTCTTTGGGTTCTTTGTAGATCCATTCTGCCAAACACCTTAGTTATCGCTACGCAAATTTCGTAGTTGCCCATCTTAACCTCTTCTGGGAAAATAATTTATGGATGACATTACACTTCATGATGTCACTTTAAAACTAATGATTGACATACACATCACAATGTTATTTTCAAACTTATGGAGGGCATACACCACACGCTGTCATTTTCAAAGGTATGGATGACGTTTACAAACCATAACCATTTTCAAACTAATGGATGACATAAACCAAGCTATTCCATTTTAAACTTATGGATGATATACATTCTTTAATGTCACTTTCTCTTATGGGTGATATACATCAAAACAATGTCTTTTTCAAGCATTTGGATAACATGCACGCCGCAATTTCCTTGCTATAAACATATAGTTCTCGTGAATAACATGAAAATATGAGTGCGTTAAAAAGTTTATGGACTGAATCTTTGATTTGGAGTACAATAAGACTGTTTTTGCAGGTGAAGTTTGATTTTAGGGGCGACAATATACGGAGGCTTTTTAGTTTGATTTTCTATGAAACAAGCTTTCTTCATATTGATTATTTCTCCCAGGTGTGTATCAATATTTCGCAACCTAAAACACTCTAGTCAAAGACTAAATTATGATTTCTTTAAGCCCATTGAGCTCCACTTATAAAAATTATTCACCAATATTTGAAACAATCATCGATTTTACAGAACTAGATTTTTTTTCGACACGTTCATGCCTTTAAGATTACATAAAATTATTGATCCTCGACAAACTTGGCGCATCTTTATAAGTTTCACCGTTGTATTGGTACTGCTTCTTTATTTTTGGCTGTCTTCTTTTCAAAGTAAACAGCTCAGTAATCACCTGCTCGTAACTTACCTGTACATCAACTTGTGCTGAAACAATAGTGAACATGAAAAGATGCGCCCTTTAGAATGTTTAAATTTCAAACATAAGTTAGATCAAAGAAATACATGTTTTCATTTATTAATTGATTTATTAGTTGAAGGCTGAGTGGGAATGGGAGGGGGGTGAGAGTGGAGGGATAGGAAAGGGGAGGAGGCAATTAAGCCACTATTACAACTTATTTAAAAAAATCAATTTCAGAAGCGTCTCATTCCTGCGAGTGAGAAGTGGTTTGGGTGGAGCTGGTCGGCCCAGTTTCGTCATGTCTCGTGTTATTTTCCTTCGTGCAAAATTTGGTTTCAACGTGAAGTCGGTACTCTGTCGGCGAGTAGAAAGATTTGTCAGTTGACACGTCCTTTTTTCTGATCCATATTATTCTTATCTACGTAGCTTTTCCAGCGTTGCTTTCTTTTGCAGTTTTTTCTTCATTAAATGCTTTCGTGTAGCACGAGGGAAAAAAATTTCTGAAAATTAAGTGGAGAAAAATTTATAAATCCAGATTTGTGTCTGAGTTGTGAGCATCCTCGCTCTTTGGGATTTCAATTTGTGGCGCTCTTTTCCTTCCAGTCATGTCCATCATTGTTACTTCCGTTTGTTCTGGTCTGGTATTAATAAACTGTAATAACTTTAAGAGGGGTCTATGGATGCCTAGGGTTACAGTGTGATCTATTGGAACTTTCACAGCGGATACGGTCTGCGGGACTGTGGAGTATCGCAGCGAAAACGTAATTCAATTTTCTTTTTTTTAAATTTCAGGGTGTTTGCAAACGTTTATTGAAAAAAAAATTATGTTCAACCCTTTATCTCTCCACATATGATTTTCTTCTTTATGTGAATGCAACAAGTAAATCACACACAGAGCTAACGCTACGATACATTTACCGTGTTTAAGGCGTCAAAAAGCTCAGTTGGTAGAACATTCGATTTACATGATTATGAAAGGACATGGTTCGATTCCTGGCTGAGTCATCATTCTGATGATGAGAGTTTAATCTCACCTAATCAGCCCCATTCGCGACTTGACGGAAAGCCGCCGTCTCCGTCCAAGACTGTTCAGGAAACTCGGGGAAGGTGAAAGTAATCAAGATAATTGATAGTTAATTTTCTGGGTCGAACACAATTATATAATGAAGACTCTTCAATGAAGATATGAATAAATTGATGCGTTGGACATTTTGAAGCTTTTCGAAGAAAGTTCTTTCATTGTTGTTCATATCACTTCTCATCCCAAATCAAATGTGCAGCAGTAGTTTTGCAACATATACACATTAATCCGCAGAAGTTTTAAGTCCTAGTTTTAATGTGTTTTGTCATTCGTCAGTCGGTGGGCGATTCCCATGTTTAATGCCTATTTCCTGTTATATCGGAGGGATACAAGTCTATGATAATTTCGTGTATAAGACGCTATAAAATTATTAAAACATCATACTATGAGTCTGATATAAAAATTAACGTTGAATATTTCCGCACAATTGATAGTCTATACACTTCTTATCTCGCCCGTCTAATGCTGCATATCTTTTAGTCAGCTTTCTATCTAAACGAATTCCCTCTATTTTCTGATGGCGCTCGTTGCATAGTAAAATTTGACAGGGATATTCGCAGAATTTTCTCTGCAGCCTTACTTTGTCGGCGTTTCTAATTCATACATTAGTATAAGAATACTTGAAACATTCTTAAAATGCACTGGCTTCAACTGGTATTTGATTTGGATTGAAGATCATTCTCCAAAAGCTGCTACTCTTCGAAATTGAGTTTCTGCGAAATATATTTATTTAAGTGCGAATATTCAGAAAGGCTGTATTCAGTCGTTGCTGAATTAATAGAATTACCGGTAAAAGTATTCCATACATGAAATTGAAATCAATAAATTAGCATAAGTTGAAATATATTGCCTCTGACTTTGCGCCGCAAAGTACATTTTGATCTTCTTTCATGTGAGTGAGTGTGCTTTTTTTTTTTTTTTTTTTTTGGATATCCCAATTCGTATCACGGTTCTACAAGTTACCTTTTTTACATAGGGCTTCATGCTTTCATATTCTCGTTGACTTTTATGATCGCTTAAAATTTGCATTAACGGTCGAGTCGATAGTATATCCGACTCAACTGATGATATATGGACGATAATTAAGAAAAACGAAAAATTGTTTTCCTTGTCAAAAAGAGAAATCTAAACCGCCACACCAGTGATGGCCGACGGAGGCTTATCAGTTCAGCTCTTCACTGCCCGACGGGGGCTCAATTTTGCAATCTAGGGGAAGGCTAATCTGTAAAGGTCTGCAGTGCTCGACTGGGGTTGAAGCCCGAGCTTCCATACCGTCAATAGATGAGTCTTAGGCCTCATCACTTCCATTTTTGCTCTCCTGGTTGCGGGTTTAGTTTGGTGTGAAAGAAGGCCTCAGATCACTCTGTTGTGGATAGGCTAAATCATGTTTCTAAGTGTTAAGACCGATGGGGTCTCAAACTGCTGCTATCCCATATGGAATATAATTATGGAATATACTGCACCGGAAAATGAAGTCAATTAATTGGTTGAATCGGTTGAAATATTTATCTATTGACTTTGCACCGCAAAGAACATTTCGAGATACCCACTTGTGCTTGTGTGTTGTGACTTTCGATACTCCAACTCATTTCGTAGGTTCTACAAATTACCCTTTTTATACTTGTATTTACCCTTCTATAAATTACCCTTTTTATACTTGTATTTACCCTTCTATAAATTACCCTTTTTATACTTGTGTTTACCCTTCTATAAATTACCCTTTTTATACTTGTGTTTACCCTTCTATAATCGCTTACAATCATTATCGGCCGTCGCGCCGATTGAATATCCGCCTAAACTGATACGTGTGTGTTAAAGGGGTGGGGAGGGGAGGGGGAGGGACGGAAGGGGAGTAAAATAGAGCGGAATTAAAGGATGTGGGAAGTGTGTGGGGATTTGGGGGGAGAGGAAGTAATATAATCTTATTTACGACGGCCCATTGTGATCTAAAATGATTTTTTTTTTTTGAGCTTTTTTATGTTCAAGTAATGTTTTCTTTTTTTTTCAACGAGATCGAATAAAAAATACCAGAGGCATATTGTCGTGAAACTAAAATTTTCAGCAGAAGCATAAAATTATGTAATAATATTGTAAAATCACCATGAAATCACTGCCATGTTGCTGTTGTGTTGTTATCTCCTTTTAATTTTATAATTATTACTAGTGTTGTCAGAGACATATTCATTGGATGAGTTACCTTAAAGATTCGAGCTCCACACCGTCAGTGGATGACTTTAAGGGCTCATCTTCTCATTTCCGGCCTGCTAGCTTGGCTGGGACTTTTCTTGATTTGCAAAAGAAGCCTGCGTTCACCGTGGTTTGTAAGGGATATATCAAACGACAAACCGATAAGGTTGATTATTAATTCTAAATGCATCGCTTTAGTTACGTCATTTTTTTTTTACAACTGGTTTTGAATTATTTTCGCTTTGTAATTATTTTATCATGCGTGTTTGGTTATTTTTAAATTTAATAGAAAGAAAAGGACGAAGCGGAAAATTTTTTGTTTCAAAACATAACCATCCGCAGACGCAGGGCTAAACCTTCAAGTATGTAACATACTTCTGGATCCATACTAAATGTTTCATTGATTTCAGCTGCTGTCTTTCATTGGTCTAATTTTCCTCAAAGCAGTATTCTAATGAATATTGAAGAATTTTGTAATCCATCTTCTTAATTCAATAGATCAAAACGTTTTAAGTTTGTGTTCGAACTAAGGACTCAAATTGATTTAATATTAATGTAACATTTTTTATTGTCTTAAAACGTCAATGATAAACCCTGGGTGCCATGATCTGTAAAGTCTAATACTATTTGTGTTTTTGTATGTATTTCTTGCATCAAATAAATTTTGTTAGTTGGCTGGTGATTGTGGGGTTAGAGATTGACCGTTTTGAACTCAAAGAATCATCTTCGTGGGTCCGAATCCACTGTTATCGATAGGTGAGTTTTAGGTCGACGGGTGCTGAAAATTCGTATGAAAAAAGGTCTGAGAATTAGGCCTTGTGGAAGGGTTTATCGTACAAGAAAAGATCGTTTGTTTTTTTCTAAGGATGAGTTTAAGGTCTCACCTTACATAATGAACTATGGCTAGCAGCTACTCTAATACGTTAAAGGACGCTAATTATCCCCCTGTGGTGACCAGAATTATCTTTATATTTGCTTTGTTTACAACCAATACAAATATACTAGTTTACTCCGATAGTCTTAAGGAAACATACTGGACACGTGCTCCGCTAGCTCGAGCCCCACACCGTTGGTTGGTGAGTTTAGGGCCTCATCTTAAACTTTTGCATTATCCGACGGTGAGTACCGGTATTCTGCGGCAGGTTATATGAATCAATCAAACAAAACCACTTAAACTCGTTCTAAATTTGTCTGACGAACCTAAACGACAAGTTTACGATGGGTAAATTTTCTTTCACTTACAAGGCCATCGGATCGAAAATGTATGAAATGATCAAATTTCTCTAGAGACTTACGATTTGTAAAACATTTAAGATGAAAATTTTTTTTCGAACATAAGTTTCCATTCAGCCCGCTTTGCTTGCATGTTGCTTGATATAGTCCGTCAACAAACAATCATCTTAAATATATCAAACTTAAGCCCCCGTCAGGGAGAGTAAGACTACATCAGCTGGCAGTGCTCCGTTCTCCCCTCCCACTGAGACATTAGTAAGCTGAGTAAAAAATAAAATTGGTCATGAGCAATCTTGAACGCCACAAAGGGTAATTTAAATGAAAAACGTCAATTAGCATACATTTATGAAAAAACAAATTATGAAACATATTTAGATAGAAGATAAGTTATCAAATTCATCAGGATAACGTGTAAAACATTAGATACTGTGAATGCACCAAGCCCATACGATTACTATGAAAATGTGTTTCGAGGTTCATGAACATGAACACACATTATTTTTGTTTTTGTTTTATAGCGGGGAAAAATCAAACTCTTCCGGATTTTGCAGTTACAAGTATAGCGCTGAATGCTATCGAAATATTTGGATGAAATCAAAGTTATGAAAAACATATTTTGCAAGTAGGCTCGATGAATTACCCGAAGGAAATAATTTAAATATTTTTTTAAGAGGACAAATGTTACTTTGTATTTGTAAGACTTATATTAAACTTCTCATGATCCTATGCTAGCATATCCCCCATTCAAACGAACAGGAAGTCATCTTCGTTAAAGAGAAGCAAACCACAAAAAATAGCAAATTTGTATCCGTCATAGCCATTCAATTAACAGTGAGACATTCAAATTCTTCTCAAATATATCCCAAGAGGGCACCCCTTATGTTATAAATGGAATTGGTTTCTCACTGACTCATGACTGTTGAGGATCGTTAAGTAAAACATTATTCTTATATTTCAAAACTTACCTACTAGAACGGATGAAATGAAAGAACCAATTAGAGAAATTAATAAAGGATTGGCGATTACCAAAACTATTAAATACTTTCTTATATCATCAACCACGCAAAGGTACCTACCCACATTTATTTGCATTGATTTGCTAACACAATTAGTAATAATACTGGTCCAAATATTTATAAACTTTTGCAGTAAATAAATCATACATTGTTATAACGTCACATGAAGCCTTGATTTTCATGGTCTCGTGAAATACCAGTTAGGCCTTTTTTTTCCATCTTGCCTTGCTTCTCAGCATTCAAGTATCGCAGCGCCGCTCAACTTGTAAGGAAGACGGCACACACTGGCGTTTCATTAAATTTTATTTAAAGAAGTTGCTTCTCCTTTCCCGTCTTTTTTCTCAGAAGTTTTTTTCCTATTAATGTTTGAAGTACCGGTATCGTAATAGGGCAATTCGAGCGCTCAATAAATTAAAAGAAATGCTCTCAAACTTTGTTAAATAATTAAAGTGAAGTTTTATTTATCAAGGAAACTTATATAGAGTGTAACAATTTTTTTTTTTTTTTTTTTTTAATTATTTATGACCGACAATGCTCTTAAACGCAGCACTTCTAAAGGAAGCAAGCTCTTGATAAAAACAAAAACAACTCATAATCAAAACAAAGGAATTTTAACATTGAAAGCGAAAGTAGATTTTTCAACCTCAGTCTTGGCTTTTTCGCTGACAGTGACATCCTTTGTCAGGCTTACATTCAAAGTAAGGAATTTTTAACTTAGATTTAGATGTAAAGATATCAACCATTTCTCGACTCTAGATCTATTGAGTAAATTTACTTAGGCCTAGATCTAGATCTAGTATAACCATCGAAACTCGATTTAAAGCCTTTTAGAGAATTAGATATCTAGAATCTAGATCTAGTCTAGATCGAGATACTTTTTAGAATCAATCAATGTAAATTTTATAATCTCCACCATTCGCCTGAGAACTGCTTTGTTCCAACTCCAATTTGGCTCAAGAGTTCATTCACATTACATTTAAAGAGCTGACGAAATAAATAAGCAAAGGCCGCTCTCTTTGCAGAGATACAACCACTTTTAATTCAAAGCAATTTTAATACGTGGAGAAACATAGATTCAAATTTTCGAATGCAATTTTTATCAATAATGTAAAAACTAGAGATGGAACAAAGCAGTTCTCGGGTGACGTATCCTAGACTTCCAGGATTGAAGTAGTCATTGGTCAGTTAGAGTTTTATAACTTAGATCTTGATTTCTAGACACAACAAAATCTAAACCAAGATCTAGATTATATTAGATACATTAATGGTTACAACGGAAGCAACTACCAGCCTAGATATAGCACTAGTAGGCTTAACTAACTGTACTTACAACTACAGACCAATAAAAAATGGTATCGATGGGGATCGATCCTGGTATTTATATGAATGGGACACCTACTGCCTTGCCAAGCTAGTTCAATGAGATAACGATGGTCACCACCGAGCTTCTAGATGTATATATACATAGTTTTAGATCGAAACAAGAAGAGTCATATGGTAAAAGTCAATACAAGACTGTCTCCTCCTCGATCTTGAACATTAGTTACAAATGTCGTTGGAATAAAAGGAGTTTTAAATAACATTTCTCAACCATCAACGGCTTCAAATAGATCTAACTCTAATCTACTTGAGCAATATGTTGTTTGGTATTTGCATAACTCCTCATGGACCCAACATCACACAGCATTGAAAGAAAAGTGAAAGACTATTATTATAAGCATTTAGATCTCTAGAGAGCCTCTTGAGCGACAAGGATTTTAAAGGATTTATTTATGAGGAGAAAATTGTAGTGATTTGCAATAATTAGGATTTATAAATCAGGTATGTTTCTTGCGGGACCTTTAGCAGCAGTACTGTTTACACATCATGTTGTGAGGTAAGTGCCACCATATTGTGTGATGGACACTTAACTAGTCTTGCAGCAGGCATCAGCTTGGATGGAGGCACAAAGCCTAGAATAGTTTTTAGTTTGTATCTTGACAGTTTTTATTGTCTTACCAAAAGCGTTTCAGGTAAGTGGGTGTTAATTTGTGGTGTAAGTTTACAGTAAGAGTTACAAGCTCATGGACTGCATTTGAATTCATTTAGATAATGTAATACAGTGGAACTCTGGAATAACTACAACTCTTGATCATTTCTTAAAGTATTGTTATAGCAAGGGTTGTCGTTATTCCTGCAAAAGGGAATGAAGAAGAATTAATTGAGATGAATAGAAGATAAACATTGGCAATGACTAATCATTTTCACCTTCACTATCTATACATTTGATTTCTCCTGTTTCTTTACTGCTTTGATAGAGCGTAATGTGTTTTAACTTGTTAGTTGTGCTTGTTGATATAATTGTGATGATATATATAATAGAAAGTAAAGGACTACAGTACAGTCCTAAAACAGTTGATTTAAAATGAAAGCTAAGACTACGGTGCAATGAAGATCTATAGAACTTAGAAGTCAAGGTTTTGCCTGTAACAAACTAACAAAGGCCGAGACCAGAGTAACACAGTTAGGGAAGAAAGCAAGATAGTCTAGAAGTAGAACTGGACTGGCTCTCAAAATCAAAATTTTTTTCTCTCCTCCATGGGGCTAGGTGTGCAGTAGTAGTAGTGATTGGATCCAAGCTTTCATTACCCGCTTGAAGGCCCATCTTCTTCCCAAAACAATGTTCAAAAATTTCCCCATCCCTACTCTCACCTCTCTGACACCCCCCTCCCCTTCTGGTGAGACTGAATTAAGTTGTGGACATTTTTGCTATGACTGAGTGAGATGCACTGAGCATAGATCTTGTGTGCCATGCGCAACTCGCTGGACAACACGCTGTGTGATAGCAGAGAGTGTATAATCATATAGGTGATACTTCTAGGCCTAATCTACACTTAAGGGCAGGGGACTGTGGGGAGAAATGGCAAGGAAACCTGCAGGTAAGACAAAATGCTCAAGATCTTTTTCCCATGAAAAATTTGGTGCTTCTTTTCCTTTGTACCATCAGATCTTGTTGCTGTTATTACAGGGGGAAGTGGCATTGATACTCATTATTGCAGGAATAAATTGAACGACTTCAATAAAAGAAAAAAAATGGGGATTTTCAGATCTGTTTTTATAGCAGTGGTTGTTCCTCTCAATGTGTTGCTAAATATGGGTTTAACTGTATTGACAGTGATGATGAGATAGTGTAGGTATGGGCGAATTAGTTTCAGTATACTGAATATAGTGTAGGTCTTATAATAGTGGTAGAAAACGTGATAAAATATCTCAAGAAGGCTTGCCAATCAGTCTAATTAATACTTGAATGCCACTGCATTCGCATTGAGTATCAAATTCAATATAAGCACCAATGAAGATAAGGAAAACTTTCTTAGAAAATTCTGTCTCTATGTATAGGTGTGAATCTACAGTCTAGAAAAAAAGGGCCAAAACATAACCACATAATATGCAATCTTTATCTCATACTCCTCAAGCGTGTGATTAAATATTTTTAATTAGCTGTCAGTTTATTCAATTATTGCTTGAAAACTATAAGATTTATTTTTTTTATATTTTATTTACCAGATAAAGGGCTATATAGATCACATTGGATGCAATACAAATTAATTTGTTTTGTTGCTTTGTAATGATGCATTCAACCCAAATCAAATTTCAGAGTATATAAGTTTACATAAGACTTGCAACTCAATTGGAGTGGAGATTGTGTCGGTTTGGACCAATTACACTGCGTCAGAGGAAAATGTCTGGGCCGCTGAAGTTCAGGGTGAAACATCTTTACAAAACGGTAAATTAAGCAACACATTTGATTTTAATTTTGTAGGAATTTTTTCTCCTAGAACATTTAAAAATCATTTAATAATACATGCCAACTGAATTTTGTTTTTTAAGTATCTATATAAAAATGAATGATATATATCTTTAAAATTGAATGGGGCAAATTTTTTTTCAGAGATCATTCAAATACCCAAACTGAGTTGAATGGATTTAGATGGATTAAAAATGATGCAATTTTTTTCTTTTAGTTGTGTTCTTCTCAAAATTTGATACCCTCCATATAAATGAAGGGTGTGCTTGTAATATCTATTTTGATGTATTGTTTTTTTTTCTTAATAAATCTTAGAATTAACAACCATGATCAAATACAGAGCAGTTACCTCAGCTTTGAGTTAAAAAAATTATTTCTTGATCTTTAGCATAGGTGATAATATTTTTCCATACATCTGGATCCCTCGTTGCCTTTAGTGCATCTGTCATATGTCCTACATTTACCCACTTTGTTAATCCAGTAAATATCATTCCATGCTGTTTTCCCCTGGTGCGTTTTCCTTTGACCATTCCAGTTATCACATGATATTCAAGTTTCTCTCTTCTCATCACATGGCTAAAAAAAGTTTGACTGGGATTTACATATATTCTATTTATGAGTGATCTTGTAACACTGTTACTTTTGACTTCTTTACAATCCATAAGATTCATAGCTTTTTCTGAAGAACCACATCTCTGTTGCATCACCATCAACTCGCATTTCTGCTGTCTGTTCCCAGTATATGTTTTAGATCAATGGTAGATGTTTTCCATCTTTCTTTAACTGTGTTAGTGATGTGATTATATTATTGTCATATCTGTCAAATGCCTTGGTGTAGTCAATAAAGCACATGTATGCCTCTTTTTGAACTTCTAGAGCTTGTTCAATTGTATTAGGAAGGATACAGATAGTATATGTTGTATCTTTCTCCATCACAAAGCCACACTATTCCTCTATTTCTAGTTTGATTTTGTTTCTGACATGCATGATGTTGATTCTTCAAAGCATTTTGGTGATGGTGATATAATTGATAAGATTGATTGTTCTACGAAATTCACACTCAATTGCCCCTGGTTTCTTTGGCAGTGCTATAAATATAGATTTGGAGATTTCTAAAGGAATCTGACCTGGGTTAAAGATTTCTTTGAGTGATATAGCATAAGGTGTACACCTTGAGTTATTTTATTCCATCTTTCACCTGTATATACAACAAATCCTTGGACTTATATATAGTTGTGCCCAAGAGTTTAGCATTTATTTTTTCATTCTATAATTTTGAGTGACATAGTAATCTTATCAATTTCATTTTCTCCTAGTGCTTCTAAAAGCTCCTCTGATATACTGTCTGGGCCTGTTGTTCTGCCTGATTTCATCTTTCTTATTATTGCTCGTATCTCATTTTTCATGATAGATGACACAACAATTTTGTGCTTATCACATCTTTCTGTGGCCTTCAAAAAGTTCACTTACGTATGTACTTTTCCCATCTGCCTAAGATTTTCTCTTTTTCTCTGATGATCATAATCACTGTCTTTTTTTTTACTTTAGGCGTCCTGTGGATTAGCGTTTTTTTTTTCCAGAGATAATTTTCAGTGTTTCTGTACATTGCCTACTCAGTACTTCTGTGGTATAGATTGATGTTCTTCCCTTTTCATTGATACACTTCTATTTGACACCATCACATTTTCTGATTTCCTCATGAAACATTTTGCACAAGTCTCAAATTTTTTATCATTATGGGTTCAGACATGGACAAAAATATATTGAACATTACTCTAAATTAAAAGTGCTTCTATGTCTTTTTCCAGGGTTAGAAGGAAGAAAAAGATGCAATACTGTATGATGATAGCCATTTTAGTTGATGCTTATGATAGGATAAAAGTTAGAAACATATTAATAAATTGTGCATCCCTTCTTTTCTCAACTTTTTTCTCTTATCTTTTTCAAAATCTCTCAAATAAACGTCAATAAAGAACTGGTTTTTTTTTGTTTTTCTCCGTTATAATCTCTGTCTGTCTCTCAATGGTTTATTTTGTCCTCTTGTCTCTTTCTTTTTTTTTTTTTTTTTGCTCTCTCTCTGTCCACTCAATTGCCTCCATTTGTTTTCATATGTTTCTCTGCCTGCTTGTGTTTTTATCCGCCTGATCCTGAAAATTGCAAAATGTTCTTGTTCATTTTCATCCCTGAAAAGGCCAATCATCAGAGAGAAATCCCCAGAATGGTTTGATAACTATTTTCAAACCGTCTTCTATCCACAACCTGTTAATCAGAGCCATGAACAAAAGTTGGTGCTCTGATTTTACTTGCACCATTCTGAATCAATACAGAGAATAATATGATGGTCTCACAAAGCCCAAAAAATGTAAAAAAATGAGTATAATGTGATACTTTTATGTCTAGTGTGAAAGATGTAAAGAATTTTCACTCCTTTTGTTTGCAATCGTCACAGATTAAGTTTTAGACGTTTTTTTTTTTTAATTTTTAAACCCCAAAAAACCCCCCAATATTTTTACCAATAACTGCATTTTAACACTATGCACCTCTTCTCACTTAATTTGAGCTTGTCGTTTTTCCTTTGCTAGCTTTTGCACCTTGGAAAAGATTACCCGAAAGGTTATGAATTTTTCCGATCACGCCTGCATGCATCATTTCTAAGACACAAGGATGTGGAAGATCCTGCAGAAGTGGAGGCCTTGATAGCAAAGGGGGAGTATGTTGTGAAGGAATTGGAGGCACTCTACATGTTACGCAAGTACAGGACACTGAAGAAACGTTACTATGACTCCTAGAGTATTTTAGTTAATGAATAAGATTTCTCTTTCTTGCTTGACTGAGTGCAGTGAACCCTGTAATGAAAACCTATATACAGACATGATTGTAAATCATGTGGAAGGAAGTAACTTAAATTGATATTTCTCTTTTGTAACTATGTCACAAACTAGGCAAACAACATAAAACTTTGGATATAATGAATTTATTCTGGCTGTGAAGCTAGCAATATTATAACAAACTACACAATTTGCAAAGTTGTGATCAAACTTGTACAGCAAAGTTTTATAGCAATTTAGTAATGACAAACAGGACTTGTCTTAAATTTTTAGATAACCTAGAACAATAAAGTCTCTCTAAGAATAATGAATTAAATCCATTAAGCAATATATTAAATGGCCTTAAGTTATGAAAAAGAAGAGGACAAGGCAGTCTACTTAGTAATCATGTTAGCCGATTATACACATGGTAGAGTTATAGATGAAACAGCTAAATATATGAGACGTTGAGAAAGTTACATGGTTCCTCTTAAAAGATGCCAAACTTCTTATTACCATCAGCTATGAATGGTAAAGAAGCAGATATCTCAATTTATTAATAGTTGTACTTTGAAGAAATAATTAAATGTGTGGAAAAAATGTATCACTGCTTACCAAAAGTTTTTATTTTTGCATAATGTGTAAACTATTTTTGATTATATATCAAATTCAGATAGGTGAAGGAAAAAATCAAAACCCTACATTCTTCTGGAATTAATGACAGGAACTATTCTTTATTAATTTTTATTCCAGATGAAATAGTGTCAGTCAAATGACTGACTTTTCTTGAACATGTAAATTTTTCCAAACTCAAGTTAAAAGCGAAATGCTTCTGCAAAAGAGATTGGTTCAAAGGCTTTAAAAGGCAGAAATGGCATGGAAACCATATGTCTTAAAGCTCCAAATTTTTTTTTGTGACTTCAAATAATATCGATTTCTTTTTCTAATCTTTCTTTATTATTTTGTTTTTTTGTTTCTTGTTTTAACAATATCGTTATGTATACATGTGTATGGAGCTTTAAATATATTACCTCATGTACCATTTTGACTATGTTTACATTCGTCCATATTCATTACTCTATACTTGTAGGTAGTTACTCTCTAGTTTTTACTTTGAAACTAAACAATGCATACAATATATATGTAAACTATGAGCTCATTGTTAGGATCAAAATCTTAATTTTTGCAAACTTTCCTAGTTTTCTTTTTTCTATATGTGTGCCATTTTGTGTGTGACAATTTTTTCTCCTCTTTTTCTTTTCTTTCTTTTTTTTGAACTTTTTTTTTCAGTTTTTATTTGATCTCAAATATAATTATTGCGTTCAAAATTGTGTTAATTAGAGTGCCAGTGAAAGCAAGAGATAAATATCTTTCGCAAACATCTATGGCCATTAAAAATGATTTAAATATTGTGTGAAACAACAATCTAATTTCCCTATGCATTGAAACTTGCACATAAACTTGTATTTTCCTGTGATCTCAGTTAACTATACAGATTCACAAGGTCTAATTTTTTCTGTTAGGGCCACCTTATGTTGTTGGAATAATTTCTATCAGTCAGAAATGATTTCTATCTACCACACATGCATCATTCAGATTTGATAAGAACCAGTTTTTTTTTACCATGCTCTCATTTATTAACCTTTTCACACTGTACCACTATGATCTCTTCTACTTGATAGATAGGACAGGTTATAATGGACACACTTCATAGAAGATTTCAGTCACCCCAGCATCATAGGATACTCAACTTGTATGTTAACATGCATATTTATAAATGGCCAGCACTTTCATTGTGAGGTGAGGTGGGAAGTGGTAAAGAATAACGGTCAAAGACTTTCATAGTAGTACAACTCTTTGAGTCTTTGGAACACACGCAACTTGAAATGGTTTAATTTTTTTTTCGAAGCAGAGCAAATAGTATGGCTTTTGAGTAAATTCAGTTGGTTTTATTTGAGAAAATGCTTTTTCCTTTTCTATATCATATCCTGTTCTGATGCTTTCATCCTATCTTTCAGTCTGGAAAAGATATTTGTTTGCGCTTACTTCTGCCATAAGGTAGTTGGCAGAGAACCCAGTGGCTCAACAAGTGTAGCCCTAATTGTTAAGACTTTGTTGTGGAAGAATTCATTGGGAAAACCTTTGTAACCCTAACCGTAATACTTTCATTGTTTACGGAGAATCCAATGGAGATACCAATATAATCCTAACCCAAGTACTTTCATTGTTGATATACCAGTCAGTAGAGTGGGAGGTGTACTAAATTCCATTTAATTTACAGACATTTTTGGCAACCAAGAGGTGTAGAGTTAAATGGTAAACACATGGATCCTAACCAGATGCGTCCCAGAATGATACCTGATATATAACTGTTTTTACTTTAAAATAACTTCACTTATAAATTAAATTGAACGAGTGTGTTTTATTAATTAAGATACCTTTTGGTTGTTTGGCTATGTAAATCTGAGGCAAATTTGTAAATACATGTATAATATATGTATATGTCGTTAAAACCGTCGAAACATTTATGTTTCTCTTGTTGTACAATTCAAGTATTTGTCTGCAGTATTATTTAAAGCTAAGATATATACAATATAGATAGGGAGGTTAGATAGATATATATATATAGAGAGAGAAAAGGAGATAGTGACTTCATAGCTCCCAAATGCTGCTTTTATTACAGACTACTTGCATAGGACTGCAGTGCAGTTGCCACAATGAAAGCTGTTACAATTGTACTTTTGACTTTTAATTCCTAGAGAGAGGTTGTCTCCAATACCTACTTTATGCTTCACTTTTGTGTCAATCAGATTCACTTGTGATAGATTAACATATAGAGGCCAGCGCTGAGTCACTGCGTGTGTGGGAAAACGGCATGAAAAACCCGAGTATAGAGGGTGTGTGTGGTATGTAAAAACACTGCGCAGAATGCCTTGCACATATATATCTAGTGCAAAGCCTAGCGTCTCCTCTGTGTGTATAGTGGGTCTAAGAGGCATATCCACTCAGATGCTTTGTGTGTTGATTTCTTTCATACAAATTAACTAATCAACCCTAGATCTCAAGGTCTACAAGGCAAGGTGCTGTAGAGTTTTTACTAAGCCCCAACATTCTTTGATTTGTAGTATTCTGATAATGCAACAAGATCTCATCAGGGAAACATATGCAGGTCCTCTAGGTTGTGCCATTCAAAGACAAATACACGTACATAGTTCTGACTGCTGCTTTGATTTCAACGAGTTATTATCACATAAAGCTAAATGATAAAAAGCTAAAAAAAAAAAGGCTTGATGATGCTCGAGCAATTAAGATTTTCACCCTGGTATTGTTTTGAGGTTATGTTTCTTCCATTGTTTTGTATTGGTAGCTTTATTAATAAGAATATATTTCCTTTAATGTCTGCATGCATTGCTGACCTTTTGCAAACAAACTGCAATGATAACTAAGAAAAAGTCCCCTGTCTAGGACTATTATATACCATTCCTCCATTTCTGCTAATGTTAGAGGGGTGGATTATTTTTTGTGAAGTTATGCTCTACAAAGGATGATGTGTAATTATTTTTGAGTCAATATATCCTATCGTTTTAGAGTGACTTCAATTCAATGTGAAGTTAAAGAAAGCAGGAATATGAAAAGGGGATAAGGTAGTGTGGCTTGTGCATTAGCGCAATGTAATATGTTTATGAATTACCCATCTGTAACAGAGTTTTTGTTAATTGCCTTATTTCTTTCTTTTATAAAGTATATGTTGCATATAAATATTGGTTGCTTGTTTGATTATGTAAGCAGCAGTTCATATTATATTAATTGCTTTTTGATTATCTAAGCCACAGATTATATTATGCTGCAGAAAAGCAGAAGCAGGAAAAAACAAAAATATATTATGTTGATTGTATTAGTACTTTTATGCAATGTTGATCTTGTAGGCTACACTTAAAACCATGATTATTGTATTGTTCGGTCAATTGTGACGATACAATTTATGCTATTTTGTTTGATACAACACACCCATCACCTTGTTAAGTAATCTTTGAGGGGTAAGATTTTCAAATTTTTCCACTGGATGAAATTGAGAAGTTTTAAAAAATTATTTAAACTTTTTGGTTCACACTCTTGACTTATTACATTACTGTAAAGCTTCCATGAATGTGCTAGCAGAGTAAAAAAAAACTTTCCCCTTCAGCAGTATTGCCAGCCAGAATTTTACAGGAGTTGCAATAAAAAGTGGATGTCTGAGTCATTGGAGATTCGCTGCATTTCACTTTACTTCCACCATATTTCAGCGCTAAAAATTGTTAGGTCTTGCATCGACGTAACTGGTTTGCACGGTCACATTTTTTCTTGGCATTGTTAAAATTTGGGTCAGAAATTTCAGTAAAAGTTATGAAAATCGCATAAAGATAAGATTTTTGTTTGCAGCAACCCAAATTAAGTAAAAATCACACAGGAGCAAAGTCAATTTAAGCTGAGTATTCTAAATAGTTGCTGTAAAACTGAAGTTCACATCATGACAGTATTAGTCAGAGGACTACAATAAATTGTAGGAGATGAGAGGACAAGTTTTTTCATCATAGTCTTTTTTTTTTTTTTCAGTTAAGTTGCCAAGAATGGGGTCTTTCCAACTTATTTTCAGCCACACTTGCCCAAAAGTGAAATGAAGCGACTGCTACTCTTTTTTCTAGTCCTTCACACTTTACAAATTCCTTAGTTATTAGCATGGTTTGCATGTGAAAAATGAAGGGAGACAAAAGTCTTCTATGTACTTTTAATATTTTATAAGTCTGTGCAATTTGATTCTCTGAGTTAAATTGATTCCACATTCTAAATAAATTTATTAACTGTTGCTGCTGAGTGGTGATGAAATTGCCACTGCATAGTAATCAATGCTAAACCTGTTGTTAGGAAGGATGGTGTGATGTTTATTTACTTCAGTTTTTGTGGAAGAAGTGTCCATTCTTTATATACATTTGTAACAAAACGCTTTTAGCTGTTCATGGATTAAAGAAAAATAAAGTTGATAACGCAAACCTTTGTCTCTTCAAATCATTTGCTTGGATGAAAATATAGATTCATGTATGTGTATGGCATCTGTATGATTTTGTTACTCATATTTCTGGGATGAATTATGATGATTTTATTTACTCCATTGTGCTCACTGCATTATACATTTATACATAGTATAAAAGCCATGATAATAATAATAATAATGATAATAATAATAATAAAAATAATAATAATAATAATAATAATAATAATAATAATAATAAATATTATTAATAATAATATGAAAACGAAAAAGAATAGTAATGACTATAATAATGCCATAAAACGATAAACTCAGCCACATGTTTTCATCGCCAGATTATATTTATTAAAACAATTTGACATTGAATCTTCATGTCTTAAACTGCATTCCAATTTCACACTTTATTACATATCTACTTCCTCAGCACGCGTCCCTTCTCTCTCTCTTTCTTTCTCTCTCCCATACACAGAGACTCACACGATTGAACTCATACACATACACACACACACACCATACGAATTAATTGTCGCTCACAAAAACTCAACAACAGGCGTGCGTATGTTCACTGGAGATTCTCCATAACTACCTCAGGGGCAGGCGACCTCAAGCTTTTTCTCTCTCAAACACTCTATCCGATTCTTCATTGCGAATCCACTAAAACGCCACAGGTATCCATAGATTATGGCACACTACCAAAGTATAAAATTTACCCACTTAACACAAACTCCCATCTATCGGTCCCTCATCCCCACTATTTCCTTATGTTTTTACCTTTTTCAGATCAATATTAAGAGAAGAGCTGCGAATAAGATGCATCTGTCAGAGCAGAACCTTGAGAACAGGTTGCTACTTTCGAGATGTTGAGGATTCACACATCTTTACTAGATCTAGCCAGGCAAAAAACGAACAATAACCTACATACCCTTCAACCGATCGATAAGCTCTCATATCGTATCAAAACTTGATATCGATTCCGAAACCACACAAAGATCATAGTAAAATATAAAGCATAATATTCTAATATTTGCATGAATTTTATGCATAAATGTCACAAATCGATATTGATTGGCCACGTGTTACACATATCTACTATATATTTTATGAGCGCAACGCAAGATACCCTTCAGTTCCCTTCATCTAGCTTTTTCTTTTTTCTCTCTAAATACTGAAGTTAAAGCAACCTATAGTTGGATAACCTTGTCCCAATTGAAACAGCTTTTGCGTAAATGATACATGCAGTGTATGAAGTTCTGTTTGCAAACACTTTATCCCCTCCCTTTTTTTTTGCCATCACTCAAGTAGCCTATGTAATATGCACTTCACACTACCAACCAGAACTACCAGAGCCCAAAAAATAATCTTATTTCCTTGTCCACCTTCTTCGGTACAATTTAAAATCTTCCGTTAAAAGAATAATTGTTCAACTAAGCCTTTTATATAGATATGTTCTAATTACAAAGAAATCCAGTGAAGGCCCGTCTATGATTATGGTTAAGAGAAGACCAGAAACATTCGACTTTCACCTAACGAATATAGAGTTCAAAAACTTCCACTTGACAACAAATGACAAGGTAATGACCCAAAACTGGACCATCGTTGAGATATTACATGCACTAAACAAATTACTGAGAACGCATTTTCTGTAAACACCAAAAAGTCTGTGTGCATTTGGCACGTTTAACTTATTTTGACTGGCACAAAAGTTCTTCAAATATTTATTTATTCTTAAGAATAGCGATCATCTAACTGTTTTTCCGTCGAAGATGACCATCAGGCCATTTCAATTTAATACTCACTAAGAAAATATAATGATTTTAGATTTCATTTCGAACAAGACAACACAACTTTTCAATGTTTGCTTGATTTACGTTCTTGCAAAACAGAATTCAATTTCAAAAACACGATCAGCCCAAACTTAACCCAAATTTAATCTCCTACATGTATTATTAATTCCCAAACTGATTAATTTTTTTTTCATAGAGCCTCCCTAAAGTTTTCATTCCCTACACCATTGAAACCAAAGGTTATAACCCCCACTATTTTAACCCAGCGTAGAGCTTGAAGCTCTCCAGCCGAGGGAGGATAGAAGGGAAACCTCTCTGGATTGCCGCCCTTGCTACAGAGTCCACAGCGGCGTTGATGCGCCTGCGCTCGGTGCGGTACACGCCCGTTATCTGGCTCACGTCATACACCATTGGCGGCGGGGAAGACGCTACAGACAGCGCACAGTCGTAGTTCAGGTCCACACCTTCCCCACCCACAAAGGCAGCAAGCTAGGTGCGAGAGAAAAAAAAAAATTAAAGTGTGATAGACATAGGTGGATAAAGATGGAAAGAAAGAGATCGATAGATAGACAGAGATATACGGCTAGTAGGCAACACAAAACCAGAACTAAAATGATGCTATAACTAATAATGTAAAGGTGAACATAAATTGAAATTTGTTTAACAACTGTTGTAAAGGACAACAACGACTTATGTAAAACTGTTCTATAACATAATTGTTGTAAAGGGCATTCATTTCTCTGACAATAGGTGATAGTGATAGTGGAAGGGTGTTCCGTATCTATAAAGGTAAACAGTGACAGTAGAAGCGTGTTCTGTAGGTGCAACGGTAAACAGTGGCAATAGAAATTGTTCTGTAGCTGCAAGGGTATACAGTGACAATGGGAGGGTGCTTTGTAGCTGCAAGGGTATCCAGTGGAAGGGTGTTCTGTATCTACAAAGGTAAGGGTGTTCTGTAGCACCAGGGTTATACAGACTCAGGCCTACCTTTATGATCTCTGTCAGGGGTGCCTCCACTAAATCCTCATACGAAATGACATGCAAAGGGAGGTTACTGGCAAGCCAAGCTGTGTAGGTTCTCTCCCACAGGAAGTTTTTCTGCCATTCTAATTTGATTTGTGTGAGGAAAGTTAAATAAAATTAAAATGATTTAACGTAAGAATTTCACTTATTTCTCAGAGACTTTCAAAGAATATTAAAATTAATTGAAGCGTGATGACAAACACACAGAGCGGCTATAAAAATGGATATAAAGATTAAGTCCCATGGAAAAAAAAATAGTATTTCAAACTACACATCAAGCAGAAAAAATCTATGCGTCTAAACCCACTAATGCACAGTGATTATATTACTCCAAGAATATCAGACGAATAAGTCGGGTCAAAACACCAAATTTCCTGATTGATGTCCTTATTATTATTATATTAGTCACGTATTAAAAATTATATGCTTAAAAACATTTCGCATCCTCGTAGACGTGTCTAAATCCTACATGACAAAATATCGGTGAAAAAGTCTTAATCTGTTTAACACACTCACAACAGATTGCACATCAATTTGCGCACCCACAGAAAAGAACCTAAAGCGATATTACTCGGCCCAAAGGGTTAGAATACCCGAACACCAACTAACAAAGAATTGCCTTGCAATTACACCACTCTCCCTCGCAAAAGGAGTCTAAACGCAATAGCATCCTGGGAGACAGCTAAATACATTACACGCCTACCATCATATTTACTACACCAAGAGGAAAGGTTCTGAGCATCATAAAATAATCCTCGCCTTAAGAGAAATAAAAAGTGATATAACGTAAATCTCTTAAAAATGTAAAAAATCATTCACTGAGAAGCATCTAAAACCATAACACTCACCTACAGAGAAGGGCCTAAACACACTATGGCCAGCTTCTACTGCGTAAGGGTTGCCAATGACAACAATGGCGCGCTCGAAGTTCCGGTCTGATGGAGCATGCGTCTCTATGGCGACTTTCTTGCTCATTTGATATACTCCTGCGGCGTTACCATTCTTCAGGCCCGCCATGATGGTGTAGATAGAGTCTGTCTCTTGACCTGTTCACGAGAAATATGTGTAAATTTATTTCAATTTCCAAGAATTGATAGTTACACAGCTCGTTCAGCACACCCGAGAGGGGAACATTTTTATTGGATAATTGACATATCAGAGCTTCTACATGATTCTTTTCATTCATTTAGTAAAGAAAAAGATGTACCAAGACAGGTTGAAACAATTGTCCAATATATTATATATACACGTACGTTCAGTCATTATCATTACCTCAGATAAATCAGATAAAGTGAGCGCTGACGCAGAATAGTTTTTCTAAGCATAAAAAAACTGGAGGAAATTACGAGAGTTGATTCGAAGTTTTGTACAAAATTAATGTGTTCAGCTATTCTATACAGTTAATTACTTGTTAAAAATAATTTATACGCAAAACTCAGGAGTGGAAAAAGACCATATATTGTAATATCTGGAGTTTAGACCTATATCTTTTTGGTGGCAAGGCTGTGAAACCCATCAACAAGGCGAAACTAAGTATGTCAGATTCTCACATTCTCCATTCATCTTTCAAGAAATGGTGCAGAGATAACTTGGAAAATGTTGAACTATTTCTTGGGCGAACCGTTAGACTTTGCACTAAACAGCAAATAAAAGATCTAGTATGTCTTCTGTATAGAAAATCCAGTCTTATCAGAAGAGCAAGAAGAAAAAAACAAACAAAAAAAAACTATCGTAGCTGATGGTAACTATGCTATCGAGAAAAACGTAAAGAACAAATTCCAACAATTGAAGTCAAACTTAGAAAAAAATCCACAAATTCTGTTGAATCCAAGTTTTTAAAAGAATTATGAAACAATTGACAAGAACGACAGTCTATTGACCAGACATAAATGAAAACATTTCCAATCTTTAGAACTTTGATGATTTCTGGTTTAATATCAATAAAATTTAAGAAAAGCTTATTTCGGGCATTCCTAAGTAATCTTGAGGGGCATTACTACGTCTCTATTGACAACTTTTCCTAAATGCACCTAAATCATCGAGAGAAAATATTGTCCCCCGAAACAAGGCATATTTGTAGTTTAAAGCCATATGGCACCCATACTTTGATAACATTTTCACATGACTATAAATGACTGAGAAAAGTTATAGTAACATGAGAAGTAATAATAGTAGTAGCAGTAGCAGCAGCAGCAGCAGCATTAGTAGTAGTAGTAGAAGTAGTAGTAGTAGTAGTAGTAGTTGTAGTAGTAGTAGTAGTAGTAGTAGTAGTAGTAGTAGTAGTGGTAGTAGAAGTAGTAGTAGTAGTAGTAGTAGTAGTAGTAGTAGTAGTAGTAGTAGTAGTAGTAGTAGTAGCAGTAGTAGTAGTAGTGGTAGGAGTAGTAGTAGTAGTAGTAGTAGTAGTAGTAGTAGTAGTAGTAGTAGTAGTAGTAGTAGTAGTAGTAGTAGCAGCAGCAGCAGCAGCAGCAGCAGCAGCAGTAGTAGTAGTAGTAGTAGTAGTAGTAGTAGTAGTAGTAGTAGTAGTAGTAGTAGTAGTAGTAGTAGTAGAAGTAGTGACAGTAATGGTATTAACAGTAGTGGCAATTGTAGTCCTAATAGTAAAAGTAGTAGTCGCTGTAGAAGTTGCATAAGCAGTATTAGCAACAGCAGCAGTGTTAATAGTGATAGCAGTAGTAGTAATAGTAGTTGTAGAAGTAGTAGTAGTAGTAGTAGTAGTAGTAGTAGTAGTAGTAGTAGTAGTAGTAGTAGTAGTAGTAGTCGCTGTAGAAGTTGCATAAGCAGTATTAGCAACAGCAGCAGTGTTAATAGTGATAGCAGCACAGGAGCAGCAGCAGCAGCAGCAGCAGTAGTAGTAGTAGTAGTAGTAGTAGTAGTAGTAGTAGTAGTAGTAGAAGTGGTAGCGACAGTAGGGTCGTAGTAGTAGTAATATTAGGTATTGTAGTATATAAACAGTGATTGAAATAATAATATTAATCATCATTATCTCAGTACAGGTAAACATAATAATGATGATGATGATATCACTGCTATTGTTATTATTGCCATAAAAAATACCCCGCTTCTCCTTCTTTCTTCTTCTTTCTCTCCCTTCTTCTTCTCCTCCTCCTCATCATCATCTTCATCACCTCCTTCTATTTCTTCTCCTTTGTCTTGGTCTCCCTCCACCACTTTTATGACAATAATGATGGTGATATTGGTGAGAAATATGATTTTTATCATCATCATCATCATCATCATCATCATCATCATCATTATTGTTATTATTATTATTATTATTATTATTATTATTATTATTATTATTATTATTATTATTATTATTATTATTATTATTATTATTATTATTATTATTATTTACATTTTTCATTGTTTATTAATTCACAATCACCTTGGCTCTAAAGTCAGTTCAAGTCATTGAACTGTGCACCTGCTGGTTGTGATTCGATTATATCAGTTGCGAAGGACTTAATCCCATAATTCCTCGCAAAGACTCAGAGTCTGGCTTTGTTAAGTCGCTATAACCAAAGCATTGTCTACAACATAAACCATTCATATAATATAAATACGAATTAAGAAAATAATGATATGAATCGCAGAAAATATATAACAGCTAAATCAATCAGATTTGATCGGTGCTTGAATGGTCCAATGTTAGAACTACTCCTGATCCATAATTATGCGCTTTCTCTGTGATGATCTATACCTTTTGGTGACTTAGTTACAGATGTCATGCAAGACTTCTAGGGGCTGAACCTCATGCTTCACCTACGAACCATAAGCATCACGATTTCCTCTTAAGAATCAACCTTGCCTCTGATTCCCACAATGCTGATCTCCATGCCACGCCCGGAATTAACTAAAACTGACCTGTTAGTTGCTCAAGGATTTTCTTGATCCACTCAGTTGCCGTTCCAGGGAACATGACTAGGGCAGTGACCGGATGTGACGTCTTGGCGAGTTTGACCTCCCTAGGGCACAATTTGCTCGGGTCAACTGGAGTCTCCGGAGCTGGGGTGCTTGGCACCTGGGTATCATTAAGAGAGCTACTGGTATCAGTTGAATTTAGATCTGTGGCATTGCTTAAATCCCACAGAGTGTTAGAATCAGATGCATTGGTCAAGGATTCCCGATCCTCGTAGTCATAGTAGTCATCGTTTGGTGTTTCGTCACCTTCCGATTCTTCATCGTCCGTCTCGTAATCGTCAGTATCAGTATCGGAATCGTCGTTATTCTCCTCGTAGTCGCTATCATAATCCCCATCGTCAGTATCGTTGGAGGCGCTGCTGTAATCTAGTTCGTAGTAGTCATCATCATCATCATCCTCTTCAGAATCAAGATTATTTTCTGACTCATTCTTTTTTACATCTGCATCAAGATCAGCTGGGCCCGTCAATCTGTTATAGATTATGCTTTTAGACATTACATCGTTCACCTCATTGTCACCGCTGTGATCACGGGAACTACTTGCCAATATGCTATTTATATCAGATGATGCCAAGACTAAACTGCTCGGAACTGTGCGCGACAAAAGCATCTGCATGAAATCAACTTTTTCAGCAAGTGGGGCAAAAGCCCCAGAGTCATTGTTGTACTCATCGATTGAGCTTGACCCCTCAAACATAGATGACTCTGCTCCAAACTGACCTCTGGTCAGTCCTTGATCCTTGTCACCAAAGTCACCTTTCTTTCCCTCAGACAGTCCAAGAATTTTTATCAATTCAAACGCTTCACCATCTCCAAAGGCCATTTGTAATTCTTTCACTTCGTCTTCTTCTTTTGCTTTTTCCTTTCGAATTGGGGCTTCTAATTCATCTTCATTTTCTTTTCCATCTCCAGTGACCAAAACATTTTTTGCACTAAATGTGGGAGGGGTTGTTTCACTGAAAGGTTTTGTTCGGAACAGAGCATACTCTTCGACACTCAAAGGTCTGGGATTATCATAAATAGATCCATCGAAAGGCGTTACAAACTTAGAAGGGTCGAAAACGTTTTGGTTTCCATCTTTAAGGTCAGTGTCCGGGCGTTTGGTGCTAATCAGGCCATCAGATTCGGTTCCTGACTCCACTTTGTTTGCATGATTTTCATCATACTCATCAAATTTTCTTTTATCGTTTTCTTCCTCTCCAGAGTCGTCCTCGTCCTCATCCTCATTGTAATCTCCTTCATTTCCTTCACCCTCATCTCCCTCATCATCGTATGCTTCATCTTCTTCATCGACGTCATTGTCTTCTTCGTCGGGACTATCTCCATCATGAAATTGGTTTTGGTTTTCACTTGATATTTTATTCGTCTTCTCAGTGGCGTTTTTCTCGTCTTCGTCGCTGTCTTCTACGACACCATCATCGCTGTCGTCACCAAACTCATCATTATTCTTGTTAATACTGTCCTCAAATTTATTATCATTGTCATTCAATATTTCAAACAACTCTACAACATTGGCCGACTTCAGTGATCGTACCGTTGCAAAAGACGAAGCCTGGTTTTGCTGCTGTTGTTGCTGTAGTTGCAGAGGTTGCTGCGGCTGCTGCTGCTGCTGCTGCTGAGATTGTGGAACTCCCATCTGAGCTACTTGTGGAGTCATCTGCTCCAGACCTCTCGGCTGGTTCTCCTGAGCCGCACCAGTCTGGACACTTTGTAGTTTTGCCTCAGGCTGTCCCACTTGTTGAGTCGCTTGGCTCTGAACGCTCTGTGAAAGGTTATCTGGCTGAACCAACTGGGGCTGGGCACCATCTTGCCGTTGTTGAAGTTGCTGCTGCTGGGATACGAGTTGTGCCTTTCCCCCTACTTGTTGAACGTTTTGTTGAAGTCCATTTAGTTGTTGTTGCCTTTGTATTTGTGCCCTATTCAAAGCATTGGTCTCCGCCTGCTGTGCGGTTATAACACCCTCGCCGGCGGCATTATGAGGAAGTTGTGGTTGCTGTTGTTGAGTTGGAACTATTTCCTTCTCTTGAGTCTGGGCCATATTTTGGCTAGTGTGCACTCCTAAAATTTGTCCATTTGTCGCAGTAACGGCTGTTTCAGGATTCTGGCCCAGATCTCCCTGTGATGCTTGACCTGATATGCTAGCGATTGTCTCTGCGTCCTTTGGATATCCGGCCTGACGCAAAAACTGTTGAACCATTTCTGAGGTCCTGGGCAGCGTCGCTGGGTTGAAGTTTTTGGATATGAGCAGATTATATGCTTCGGGTGAAAGGATTTCTCTAATGTTTAAAGTACTGGCATTTTGTTCATCTTGTTGTTGCGGCTGTTCTTGTTGTTGTTGTTGCTGCTGCTGCTGCTGTTGCTGTTGTTGTTGCTGTTGTTTTTGTGTTTGCTGCTGCTGATTTTGCTGCTGTATCCGAGCCAAATACTGCTGTGCTAAAGCTGGATTAGTGCTGAGAAGTTGCTGGTACCGTTGCTGATGTAGTTCTCTTTGCTGTTTCTCCTGTTGCTGGTCATCTCCTGGACCATCTTGAGGCTGACTTTGCGTGCTCAGAACTCCACCTGATATCTGTGGGGGTAGCGCTTGACCTGGCTGTGCCTGTATGGCTGGAGCACTGTTCATACTCGGGACACCTTGGCCTCCACCAGGGATGATCTGTACATTCCCATCAACAGCATCCCCAGGCTCAGCATCCTCACTATCATTGTAGTCTGGACTGTCGATACCATCAAATGTAACACCTAGGTTATGAATGGGCTGGTCTTTGCCAGATAGATTAACAATTTGGGGCGATTCAATTGTGACGACTGGGGCCTCTCGTTTGTCGTCGTTTACGCTTTTATCAGTTTCTTCTTTCTCCTTGTCGTCTGATTTATCGCTTTCTTTGGTAGCTTCGTCGTCAGATTTATCGCTTTCGTCATCTTCATCTATTGCCTCGACATCCTCAGTCTTTTCATCCTCTTCGTTTTCCTTCTTGTCTTCTTTTGAACTTCCACCTCCAAACATGCTGAAAAAAGATCCGAGTAATCCATCCCCTTTACTCTTATCGTCATCGGAATCTTCATACTGAGCTTCATCTTCGTCTTCTTCTTTATCCTCATCATCCTCATCTTCTTTGTCACCAGTTTCGTCATCTTCATCATCTTCATCTTCATCTCCTAAAGCTGCTTCATCATCGCTTTCACCCTCGACACTTTCATCTCCTTCTTCTTCAAGTTCTTGAATAGCCTTTTCGTCCTCGTCTTCGTCCCCCTCTCCGTCCTCTTCGTCTTCCACCTCCTCATCTTCATTTCCTTCTTTTGGAATTTCTAAATCCTCTTCATCTTCACTGCCTTCTTCATCCGACCCTCCTTCATTCTCTGTATCGCTGTCATCGACATCGCTCATCTCCCCATCCTGTTCTTCGGTCTCCTCCATCTTGATGACGCTCTCCTCCATTAAATCCATAGACGATGACCTGGCGTCCAGTAACGTGTCGTCACTGGAGGACTCCGACGCACTCATCTGCCGCCGTAGAGTGACCACCACGACTGATACGACCGCCACAGCAAACAATACCCGGATGCTCACCCACTTGCACCTTGACCCAGAGGACCGGGAGGATTTCATTCCAGCTCGCTGTGAAAAGGAATGGGAATCGGTGTTTTAGACAAGAGGAGGGAGAATAGTTAGGTCTATTCATAAAAATGAGAGTCGGAGAAAGATAGAAAAAGAGAGATAGAGAGAATGAAAGAGAGAGAAAGAGAAAGATAGATAGAGAGAGAGAGAGGGGGAGAGACACAGAGAGAAAGGGAGAAAGAGAAAGAAACAGAGAGAAAGAGAGAGGGGGAGAGAGACAGAGAGAGGGATAGATAGAGAAACAGAGAGAGAGAGGGAGAGAGAGGAAGAGAGAGAGAGAGAGAGAGAGAGAGAGAGAGAGAGAGAGAGAGAGAGAGAGAGAGAGAGAGAGCATGTTAAACAAAATGGTAATAAATATTTGCAAAAATGAAAGCAATGGCATAAAATATTAAAAGTAAAGAAAAACCTTTTTTTCAAAAGATTGGACAGGATATTTGTGCATGTGATGATATTGCTCGCAAAGTAATACCTTAATAAATTGATTTCACATCGAATAGCACGATTATTTCAATGTATGCACCTATGCGCTTTGTTTGAGAAGCGTTTTCATAGTATATATGTTTAGCATTGTTTAAAAAAAATATTTAATTTAAGAGATATTTAATCAACTGAAAGATTAAATGAGACATGAGTGTTGAAAGAAAGAAAAAGATAAACGTAAAAATTAGGAAAACAAGACAGGCAAAACAAAAGGGCTTCATCATGAAAGTATAAAACGTTGTCCGCGGAAAAAAGCCCCGAAATAATTATTTGTAAAGCTTGGCCAACATACTTTTAGATGATTTAGGTCTTGTTAAACGGAGAACATTTCAGTGGCATATAAAGCTTGAAGAAACATGGGTTTATACCTGTAAAACGAAAAAGAGAAGAAGCATAAGAAGAAGAAGAAGAAAGAGAAGAAGAAGAAGAAAGAGAAGAAGAAGAAGAAGAAGAAGAAGAAGAAGAAGAAGAAGAAGAAGAAGAAGAAGAAGAAGAAGAAGAAGAAGAAGAAGAAGAAGAAGAAGAAGAAGAAGAAGAAGAAGAAGAAGAAGAAGAAGAAGAAGAAGAAGAAGAAGAAGAAAGAGAGAAACACACACAAAGAAAGAGAGAGAGGGAGAGATAGATAGATAGATAGATAGATAGAGAGAGAGAGAGAGAGAGAGAGAGAGAGAGAGAGAGAGAGAGAGAGAGAGAGAGAGAGAGAGAGAGAGAGAGAGAGAGAGAGAGAGAGAGAGAGGTAACTTCAAGACAAAGACAAGGAGATAAAAAATATAAAGGTCAAGAAAGTTGAATAAGAGAAATAGTTGGTAATGAGGCTGCCTACAGAGAGAAGAGATGACAAAAAAAAAGTTAAAATTACCAAAGTTAAGCTATGAAAACGTTCATCATGCAAACAGAGAGGATATATCAATGATTATTTAAAAGCCGAAAAAAGACAGGAATAATTAACTCACCGCTCTCATTCTTGCCTGTGACGTGTTATCAGAGCCGTCGTCTGTCGCCATTAGCCCGGAAAAGCGACTCTCGATCTAGCTATTGTCTTTTCTTTTTTTTTTTTTTTTTTTTCTCACTTCGTTCAGCCCTTGGAAAAACTAAAGGCTCAGGCCCGGACCACTTACATACTCTCTGAACTTCCGGCGTGTACAGTAAACCAGCAGACGATAAGTGATCTGCACCTGTGCGTGTGTGAGTGATAACCTCCGCCATCGATCCTTGCATCTTTGATATCGGAGAAGTTGTCCATAAAAACATAACATAAATCGATATAATTATACATCACCGCCTATCTTTTTTTTGACTGCTTATTCGATTACTCTATATTCACCAGCCAAAAGAATATATATATGAAAAACTGGTGATCAATAAGGTTTTTACCCGAATGTCTCGTCTTTTCTGTACGCCTATAGCACACATAATGTGCGCTCCCGAGACGCTATCACTCGTCCATCACCTCGGATATTGTTACTGCAAAAGGTATACACAATTATTGCAATATGAACTTATCACTTTCTCTATAAATAAAAGTTTGTTTTACCTTTGTTTGGGCAAGGCGGGGAGGGGAGGGGGGGAGGGGGGGAGATCCTCTTTCTCTAACGTGATGCATGCAGGACCCTTTTCTGACACATGCTTTTGCTATACAGTGCAATAAAAAACCTACACAGGACAAAATTTCTTCAGTACAGGACACATACCCAACCGAAACTTTAGCCTCGTCTAAAACGAAACCTCCTTTTCGAATTTTTCGCCTAAAAAGTGTTAACTCAACAAAAGCACATAATACAGTTCCGATTTTTAAAGTGTTATGAAGTTATTCCTTGTATTAAAGTAATTGAAATGATGTTCAAAAGAAATATATTTCTCTTTTTATTGTCATCATCAATAATGCTGTGGTGCTATTTAGACAATTTCAGTGTCACAGCTGAAAGTAAATAAAGATACCAGGTTTTAGACGCTAATGATTAATGACTTGTTTCATGTTTTGAACTTTGAACTTAACGTAACATTCTCTGATCAAAAGTGAAAGGGCTTTATTCGTCTGAAGGCCAGAGCCAGAAACAATCAGACTAGCCTTATTAAAATAAAGAGTTAGCAAAAAAAGAAAAAAAAACACGCATGAACCTACCAAAAGCAAAAACTGTAAAAAGTACTATTACCTGTCCGTGAGAATTAGTAAGTACAAAAATTTTTTGACCTATAATCAGAACTTATAGAAGATTAGGTTAAGTAGTGAAAAATTTTGCTCCCTAACGAAAAGAAAAATGTTACAATAAAAATAAATCTCTCTTAGATACTATCTCCGTGTCTCTCTTCTCCTTTCTCTTCATTCACTCTCTGGCTTTCTCAAATCTCTTGGCTCTCTCTTCTCACCTCTCTCACTCTTTTTCATTCTCTCTTGGCACTGTCTCCTGTCATTGTGTCTTGCTTTCCCTTGCCCCTCTTATATCTCTGTACTATATTTAATTCTCCATCGTACCTCTCACTCTTTTCCCTCTCTCTCTCTCTCTCTCTCTCTCTCTCTTTCGCCCTCTCACCTCTCCAACTTCTTTTATTCTTACTCTCACTATTCTTATTTATCTTGCCTCTTTCTCTCTCTCTCTCTCTCTCTCTCTCTCTCTCTCTCTTTCGCCCTCTCACCTGTCTCGCTTATTATATTCTTACTCTCAATATTTTTATTTATCTCTCTTTTTTTTCTTCATTCTGTTTTATCTCTCTTTTTCGTTTGTCTCGACCTTACTCTCTCGCTCTTGCTCAGCTATATCTATCTTTTCTCTATCTGTCGTTCAGTCTTACTCTTGCTTCTTTTCCGCTCTCTCTGTCTCTCGTTTATCTTATATCTTCTCCCTGTTTATCTTCTTTTTCTCTCGCTTATTTTCTAGCTCTTACTCGCTTATCCTTCACTCTTCCCCCCTAATCTCTTTCTCTGTCTCTCTTCTTTCTGAAGTAAACTGCGCATCTCTTTACCGCTTATTGTTTTCATTGTCTCATCCTTACGTTTTATCTTTTGCTCCACTATCTCTGTCTTTTTTCTCTTCCTCGTTCACTGATAATCTTGCTTCTTTTGCGATTTCCTGTCTCTGTGTGTCTGCCTGTATGACTGTCTCTCTTTCTCTCTCTGTCTCTCGTTTATCTTATTCGTTCTTCATATCTCCTCCCTGTCTCTCTTTATCTCCCTTATCATGTAGATATTGGTTTTGTCACGCTTACCTTCTAGCTCTTCCCGCTTATCCCCCCTCCCTCTCTCTCTTTCTGTCTCTCCTCTTTCTGAAGAATATTGTGCACCGAATTAACCTTTAACCACTTATTGTTTTCAATGTCTCGTCCTTACCTTCTATCGCTTGCTCTCCTATCTCTTATCTCTCTCTTTCACCCATTCTCTTGTTTCTTTTTCGCTCTGTCTGTCTCCCTGTCTTTCTGCCTCTCTCTCTCTCTCTCTCTCTCTCTCTCTCTCTCTCTCTCTCTCTCTCTCTCTCTCTCTCTCTGTTTCTCTCTCCGTATCTGGTCAATCTAACTCTCTCTATATATCTCCTTCCTGACTCTCTTTTTATCATTCTGTCATATAGATCTTTTTCTCACGCTTACCTTCTAGCTCTTACTCACAATCCTCTGTCTCTGTCTCTGTCTGTCTGTCTGTCTGTCTGTCTGTCTGTCTGTCTGTCTGTCTGTCTGTCTGTCTGTCTGTCCATCTCTGTCTCTGTCTCTGTCTCTGTCTGTCTGTCTGTCTCTGTCTCTGTCTGTCTGTCTGTCTGTCTGTCTCTCTCTCTCTCTCTCTCTCTCTCTCTCTCTCTCTCTCTCTCTCTCTCTTTCCTTTCTAAAGTACACAACACACCAAATGAGCCTTTTTATTGTTTTGATCCCGTATGCGCATAAAATTATGGATTTTACTTGTGTTGAGTTGGCCATGTGAAATAGAAAATGGCTCCAAAATTTAATTGGAAATCTTTAGTAGCTTTAATGTGAATTTGAGAATAACTCGACCATTGAGTCTGAGAAAAGGATTCAAAGAGCCAAAATTGAATCTGGAGGAAGCACTCTGCTCAGTAAGTATACTCTTGATAATATGGTTTGGTACAAGGATTTCTTTCTTATTTATAGAAAAAGACAGAAGATCGAATGTTTTTTGACATGCAATGATCAAAATAGCCTTATTACTCACAGGTTATGTTAAATCACTGGCAGTTGCCTTTGGTTTATTTATATACCAAATTACGGGGCAGGATAAAAGTGTCATATAAATTTAGAGGCTCACGTCAATAAAAAACCTACAAATCATATGGAAATAAAATGTCAATTAGGCTTTATTGGGCAACCAGAGGCAGAGCAAGGTACAGTGGGTACCCTACTGGTTGGTTAAAAGTACATTATTGGAGCCACAATGAACTACAAAAAAAAAATTTTCAATTGGTAGAAAAGGGTTTGATGTCACTAGTGCTGGTAAAGACTGTGAAAACAAAACAGGCTGGGCTTCATCACCTCATATCACCCGCAAAAGGTTCTATCGAGTTTTGAGTGAACCTCACAGTATATGGCGCCGATGTATAGCAATGCAGTACAATTTCATTACATCTGAGCAATCTAGGCCGCTCTTTCACAAAAAGGACAATGATCTATAAGTTGTCTAAAATCAATTGGTGAGTGTTGATAAGGGAAGGGACATAGTAATTTTTTTCTTTATTAATGAACATATACATATAACAATGGATTTTGAGGAATTCGTTACCCTGCGAGATCTATAAATGAATTGCACGAAAAATCTTTGCAAGCATTGCATGCCCGACGGTGGATGAGATGATGCCATTTCTTTTCCTTAGCGCAGCTCTATCTTGAAATAAATCATGCATTTATAAATTATAATTCTTACCAGGAAATTAAAATTTGAAGATATTTTGGATTTGTGATGAAGTCATTCATTCAGGTTCTATCATCATGAGAAAGAAAGAAAGAGACACAGAGAGAGAAAGAATGAGAGAGATAAAGAGGAGTTATTAAAAAAGAGAGAAAAAGAGTAGGAAAGACAGAAATAGAGAACTAGAGAGAGTGACAGAGAAAGAGAGAGAGACAGAGAGAGAGACAGAGGGAGAGAGAGAGATGGAGAGAGACAGAGACAGAGGGGGGGTGAGGGAATGGGGATAGAAAGGAGTTAGGAATACTATAAATGAGCAGCTTCGATACATTTGTCTAGCTATAATCTGATGCGAAGTAGAAAAGGTCTGCTCAAGTCTGGCTATACAATATGATGCGAAGTAGAAAAGATCTCCTGAAGTCTGGCTATAGTCTGATGTGAAGTAGAAAAGGTCTTCTGAAGTCTGGCTATAGTCTGATGCGAAGTAGAAAAGGTCTGCTGAAGTCTGGCTATAGTCTGATGCGAAGTAGAAAAGGTCTGCTCCAGTCTGGCATTTAGTCTGATGTGAAATAGAAAAGGTCTACTCAAGTCTAGCTATAGACTAATGTGAGATAGAACAGGTCTATTCAAGTCTAGCTATAGTCTGATGTGAAATAGAACAAGTCTACTCAAGTCTAGCTATAGACTAATGTGAGATAGAACAGGTCTACTCAAGTCTAGCTATAGTCTGATGTGAAATAGAACAAGTCTACTCAAGTCTAGCTATAGTCTGATGTGAAATAGAAAAGGTCTACTCAAGTCTAGCTATAGTCTGATGTGAAATAGAAAAGGTCTGCTCAAGTCTGACTATAGTCTGATGTGAAATAGAACAGGTCTACTCAAGTCTAGCTATCGTCTGATATGAAGAAGACTCTGACTTTAAAGTGCTTCAGGCGGTCGTTTCAGTTTCATTAAAAAAATCAAAGATTATAACTTTTTTTCTTATTTTTGTGAAACACACGCTTCATACGATGTAGGATTCAATAAGCTCTTTAATTTCCAGATAAAAAACAATTGATGAATTTTTACATCTTTTTATCAATACATTATCTGGCCACGGTAACAGTTACCTACAGTGGCCGGTCTAACGACCTGCTAGGAATACTTTTTTTTTCACATAATCCCGTAATCTGCGTCAGATATCTAAATTTGTCTCGTGCTTCCGAAGTAGTTAAATCTTTTTGTTTGATAGATAACTTTCCTTTTTGATACGCACTTTTTAAATTCAATTGCATTACCCCCCCGCCCTTTCTCAGAAAATATCTTATAATGATATTGAGGAAACGAGGTGAAGGTTGTCTATCTTCGAAATAGTGATCTTTACTTTTGAAATGTATGTTTTTATAAAGATTTCAGAATAATGCACATAATACATTAATCTTACCTACATAAATTATAAACGTTATGAATTAATGGATGTTGACATTGTTACTCCGGATTGCAAAGAATCTAAAAGTTTTTTTTAAATGAGATAAATTAATACAGGAAAAAGCAAGTATTTTGTTTCTTTCTGAATTGGAAAATTTTCATGAAAATTAAATTACAACCTCACTTATCATCTTTAAAAATCAAACAGCATTTGAGAGCCACTTAATTAAATGAACTATGATATAATTTAAAATAAAAACACACTCAAGGATATATTTTGGGAAAATAGCTATTTTCACGTATCAGCATGTAAGAAAATTAAAGGTAGCATTTAACCATTTCCACCGCTGCTGCTACTACCGCTACTACTACTACTACTACTACTACTACTACTACTACTACTACTACTACTACTACTACTACTACTACTACTACTACTACTACTACTACTACTACTACTACTACTACTACTACTACTACTACTACTACTACTACTACTACTAGCACTACTACTACTACTACTACTACTACTACTACTACTACTACTACTACTACTACTACTACTACTACTACTACTACTACTACTACTACTACTACTACTACTACTCCTACCACCACCACCAACATACTGTTGAATAAATTTTATTCAACATACTTATGTTATTAAAGCAAAATCGCCCTACTTTTTGGTGGGTTGAATACGAAAATAAAACAACAACAACAACAACAACAACAGCAACAACAACAACATAATAATAATAAACTTTGTTTTGTTATTTAGGAATCTTTGTAAGTACGCGATAAACAATAAAAAAAAACGCTTTAATCGATTTCAAGTAAAGTGAAGATGTCAACAGCAAGAGCTGTAAATGAAAAAAATTGAAATCTTACCAGAGAGACTCTGTTTTATTGTTGTGTGACTGCATGTTTTTTTTTTTTTGCAAGAGACAAGTGGACGAAAAAGAGATAAAGTGAAATTTAATATTACGTCGTAAAGGAGCTTCCAAGTCATCGGTTTTCGTTCTCTGAAAATGGTTTAGTGATTTAAATTGTGTGGATCATCGCACATAATAAACACTGCCGAATTTATTATGACCGTGTAAACGATAAGTACGATAAGGAGGTTCATGATGATAGTGATAACAAAAGTGATGATGAGGATATGATGCTTTCAAAATTGTCAGAAAAGTGATGTAAAAATTCAGAAAACTATCCTTCTTTATCCTTCTTTGATAACGCAGGGAGGGACGATGCGCAAGTTCAGAGCTATTCACATATTAAAGTAATAAAGAGCGTGAATCCATTATTCTGGCCTTTGTCGTTAGATAAAGATGTTGCGACTCTTTAGTATTAGAAAGTCAAGCAAGTTTTTTTTTTTTTTTGAAACATTTTGTTCATATTTCTAATGATGAAATGAGACACGACGGGTGAGAGCTGGTGAGGTGAGATAGAATGGGTTTCTTCACAACACGTAATTGTTAACTTCATGCAATGAGGGGAAATCCCAATGTTTTTGTGTAAATCCTTATTGTCTTTTAAATTCTCTTTAAATACAAAAATTTAAAGATTTTTATACAAAAGATGAATTTTATAGCTACGTTTAGGAGTTTTATTTTAAAAAAGTAACAAAAGCAACGATCACTTGTTAAATTATCAGCTATATTGTTTCTTTTCTTGTCATGTAGTTTTGCTTTTATATTCTACCTCTCTCTCTCTCTCACTCACTCTCCATCTCTTTCTCTCTCTCTCTCTCTCTCTCTCTCTCTCTCTCTCTCTCTCTCTCTCTCTCTTACTTTCATCATTAAATCATAAAAATCTCATAATAATCTTCCAAATTAGAAATGCTTTTGAAGATAAAAATAAAAGATCTTTATCTATGTTACATAAATTTTTCAAGACGAAATTTTTTTAATCCTTAACTTGCCAGATATTTAACATGGAATTGTCCAATTTTTTTTAGCGTTAACCAGCATTTTCCATTGAATTCTTTTGTTAAATAATATCATTAAAAGCTCATTTAGACATGAAAGATCAAACTAAATAGAAAAAAATATTTCCCCAAATTTGTTACTTAAAAAAAAACTAAAAACTTATAAAATTCAATTATCTCTTATATGCTCCCTATTTCTCTTTTATCTTTTTTCCTCCACTGCTCCCCCTCTCTCTCTCTTTCTGTCTTTTTGTTTTGTTGTTCTCTACTTCCCTTCAGAATGCGCGTGTCGCCACTCCCATTTCGGAGGCAAAGTTCTCATGTTCAAGGAGACCACGTTAAAGTCTCGTTGTTGGCCGCGGCACACAGCTTTTCAATTAAAGAAGTTTTTATTTACCAACCGTTTATAATCATGTTAAAAAAATAGCGCAAAAGTGATAAAGTTTGGGTACAATAATGAGGTGTGGGAAGGGTGGGAAATCGAATATTACTTTTGGACAAACGCAAGTGACACAAAACCTGAGCATGTTACAAGTTTTGCTCCAACAAATAGTCCAAAATAAGCACACCATAGAAAAACAACAACAAAAAAAAAGGGCACACCATAGAGAAATAACCCAAAAAGATACGTCATAGGAAAGCAACTAAATAAACACATCCTAGAAACAGCAATTCGTGAAGTCCTTTTCCTGTAAGAGTAATTATAAATACTTAAAGCATTACATTAAGTGAAAGGAAAAATATCCACCTGATTTTGTAAAAACGAAAATACTGTCATATTTTTCCATCATTATGTTTTTTTACGTTAGCTTTGTGTTCATGTGTATATAAACTTTGTCATATTTTTTTTTGACTTTTGTTTCGCGTTCAAGTACAATACACTTTTTTTTTTACTCGTGACGATCTAAATCTAAAAAGGTCGTCCATAAAAGCAAGATAATTTTATCACAACAGAAGTAGCCATCGTCTACAAAACGACGCGTTTTTGTGTAAGAAGTGAAAAAATGAAATCATCAGTGCAGTCTTTATCTAGAGATAAAAGCAGAACCTACATATTTTCTTGTTAATTGGACATAGCTTTATATAGCCTTCAAGGCGTCCCAGCTGGTTTATTTTCAGCTTAACGATGTCTTACAATGTCTCCATTTATGTGTGAAGCGGATTTGTATCTTTTATTTTGCATACTTTAAGCCAAGCAAGACACAACCAGTCTTCGAATGAGATCAATACCACTGGCACTTTTTCCTTCACGTAGCGCATGATTTTGTCAAGGAAAAGAAGAAATAAAGGAAAAAAAAGCCAGATATGGATAGATGGACAGAGAGGGAGGGACAGCTATGAAGGAAAAGGATCACAGAGAAATATGAAGCGTAGTAGAGATAATGTAATTTGATGAGATTTTTTTTTTCGAACAGTAACAAATTTGAAGCAATATCTTTTGTTATTACATTTTATTTTTCATGTCTGAATGAGCTTGTAGTTGACATTATTTAAAGAATTGATTTAAAAAAATTGATAAGGATTAAATATAATGGACAAATTGGTGTTAAAATATCTAGAAAGATAAGGATTTAAAAAATAAAATCTTGAAAAAACTTATAATAACATTAATGAAAAGAAAAATTTTTTTTATTACAGTAGCATTTCCAAGTTTACCAGTTGTGATAGATTGTAATGAATGTCTTTGATTTTGTGATTAAAAAATTTTTTTTTTCATTTTAAGATAACGAAAGAGAGAGAGAGAGAGAGAGAGAGAGAGAGAGAGAGAGAGAGAGAGAGAGAGAGAGAGAGAGAGAGAAAGAGAGAGACAGGGAGAGACAGAGAGAGAATAGCAAAATAGAAACTTTAAAACTTAGTGAAAAAAAAAAATAATTGCATCTAATAACTTGACATGATTGAAACATCGCTTTTGTTACTTGAGAAAAAACACAATAAAAACTCCTAAATTTAGCTGTATAATTCATCTTTTGTATAAAACACCTGTCCATTTTTAAAGTGAACTTATAAGATAACCAGGTTTTACAAAAAAAAAATTGTGATTTCCACTCATTGCATGAAGTTTACACGTACCTGTTGTGAAGAAACCCATCACTTCTCACCTCAACACCTCTCACCCGTTGGTATCACCATTTCATCGTTAAATGTTTAAAAAATAGAACAAACTTGCTTGACTTTCTAATACTAAAGAATCGCAACAGCTTTATCTAACCTCAATAGGCCTTAATAATGAATTCAAATATATATTAGCGCTATTTCTGACCATTGCACAGAACCTGCGCATTGTCTCTCCCTCAAATAATAAAGAAGAATAAAGTAAATATTCTTTTCTAGACTTTTACATCACTTTACTGACAATTTTCAAATTATCATAATTATATTCTCGATCTCATCATCACTTGCGTAACCACTATCATCATCAAACCTCCTTTTCGTCCCTATAGGTACCACTGTTATAATAAATTCAGCACTATTCAGTATGTACCATGATTCACACAAGAAGAAATCACTAAACCACTTGCAAGGAAACAAGAACCGATGGCTTTGTTGGAAGGTTTATTTTATTATGCAACATTATATCTCAATATGTCGTTATTTAACCAGAAATAGCTATGTTAAAAAAAGTATTGTTGATTCCCCTGATCATGGTGTAGAGATTATCTTTGACCGTTTGCTTCAAAGCGTCGTGGTCGAGGTTCTTGATATGGTCTTCAAAGTCCCTAAAACCGTCCTCATAAAATTGGTTAATTTTCTTGACATAGTTTGCATCACTGGGGTCAAATCCGCTATAAGCTGGAAACTTTAAATCCCGCTCCTTGTTCAAATCAAGAGCTCTTTTGAAACTATCAATAACATCGTCTCTGCTCAAGGTGTCCAACTTAGCAATTGAGTCTTCCAAAATAAGTCTAGAATCACGCAATGATGTCTGCACTTTGATAAATTCCGCTTGCCAATCATCAATCGGGCCACAGACAATGCTGGCTACAAGGCAGATGGCCAAAGAAACCTGGAGGACTTTCATTTTGGGCTGAAGTGTTGAATTGCTGAGAATGAGAAAACATCGGATTAAAAAAATATGGTATCATCGCGCCTTTACACCATTCCGTGATTAAAATCTTAATAACTCTAAGCTTTTTTGATTCTCAAAAGAAGAGATTACTAAATGTAATGAAATAAATCGAATGAGGACAATTTAGTCCAAATGGTCACTAGGAGTCTTCACCATTTAATGCAATGCTTGCGTTTGATCAGAAGTGATAAAGAAGCCTGACTGCTACTGTAACAGACAGTTCAAATCGTCAATACCTGCTGTCTTTATTCTATATTAATAACGGCGTTCTACTTGAATAGAGTGACTGACTTTAAGATTCCTTAGATGAATCGTGATGTATTTAAAACAACTAGTTTGGATAGGCTATCCTGGTAGACTGGCTCTCATACAATAATCAATTCCTAATAAAAAATAGTTTTAAAGATAGACTGAAAAGGAACATTGAACTTAACGATATTTTCTTACTTATGTAAAGTGGGGAGGGGGGAAGGGGGGCGGCAGAATGGTATACATTCTGAAACCGAAAATAAAAGTCTTCTTAAGCGTGTTTGACTATGACCTAAATTTGAAAATTATAATCTCTTCTGGTACTGTTGAAGTCATGTAACGCTATCAGTTATAAATTGAATGATAACCTTATTCGAAAAAGAAAATAATTTCTGGTGTTAAGAACTCCAAAAGTAAAAAAAAAAACCCACCTTAATAGCTATTTTTTTTAAATTTATTTGACAGTCTTGTTAGATCTGTTCAGAAAATTGCACAATTTTCAAAGCTTAATAATTATATGTTTTAATCGAATAAATATTTTTATGAATATATTTTAACGATAATTGACATAGAAAAAGCTCTAATAAAATCATAGAAACACAAGTAGATTTATTAGAGGAAATCCAAAATTCAGGAAGTTAAAACAATTTTATAACAAAAATGCAAAAGTTATTGGCGTATCTTTTTAAAATACAAATCGCATTTCCTGACGAGGGTTTTAAAAATATTTTGCAAATTGCTTTAGTACTTGCTACAACAGCTTTATGAAATGAATGTAATTGTATGGAGCATCACAAAACTATATACTCACTCGAAATTCTGGTACCGGAGACAGTGTTATGAGACAGTTAAGTTCTTGATTTATACTAGAGAAGTGAATGCTGACGTGGTTTTTTTTAGAATTTTTTCCCCGGCTATTTTAAAAAAATATATCTCATGCGTGTTGTGTGCAGGGGGTTTCTTTGTACTATCAATTTTTCATGTTTCCAACAGGTTCATAGCCACGCGTCTGTCATTAGCAATAAAAAAAAAATTATGGGAAAAGATCAACTGGTAAAATTATCTCTAATTTTCCTTTATTTTTTACAAAACCAGAATTTTAAAAAAATCTGGTCTTTTAATGGTGCGCTATTTTTTTACAGACCCAATTCTTTCTCGAAGCGAAGCTAATCTTTACATCTCAATGTTTATTACTATCAATGCAGTATTTTACCACGAAATTAAAACAAAAACTTTGTCGAGCAGGGCAGTGTTAATCAGAGCCTCATCATATACATGCTTGGTGAAGGCTAGCATACACCACTTTAAGCAGCAAATGGTTCATTAAATGATGTTTTGGTTGACGCTTGGAATAATTATATCGAAACTCCCCCCCGCCCCCCCCCGCCCCTCCTCTCCTCCAACAAATCTGTCTCCCTCTCCCTCCCTACCTCCCTCTCTCCTCTTATGAAAGTTAACAAATCAAATATTAAAGCCCATCATTCTCAAAATTTTACACAACAGTAAACTGTACAACTTTGTGAAGCATTATAATTTTTTCAAAGGGGATTAAGCTTGATTCTATCCTATTGAGTGGTCTTCCTTAATTTTTTTCCAATTTCGATTGTTTTTTCCCCTCATTCGACCTATTGCAATCCTCGTTTTTTCTATGCCTAAACGTAGTTTGTCCTTAGTTTTTAAGAAATGAATGGAGCTTGAATCTTTTTTGTATTTGTTCATACTCATGTCAATATTGAGTTTTCCTGAGCTCTGCTTTAACTTTTGCTAGCCCATGAAGTAATAGCATCTGCACTGCGTATATGAAAGATTTGATATCTGTTGCACAAAACGGAATTCATAAAAATAGAAATATATCAAATCACAAAATAATGTGAAATCACCTTATTCTACGTCAAAATAGTAATAGATACGATGCTTTATGTTGTGTTTGTTGTACTCTATATTTTAAACTAGGTGATAGAATTGTTTGTAAAATTACATTATGTATCAAGACAGATTATTGTGAGGTTCTTCAGCAATTTTTTTTTCTGTACATATGCCGGCAATTGATTAGTTTTACCCAATCCTCCATAAAATGTTAAAGGGATCCAGCTGGTCTATGAAAAACGAAAGAGAAAAGGATGGAACAGGGAAAATAAGAAAGACAAAAAAAAAAAAAAAAAAGAAAAGAAAACGAGAAAGAAGAAAGAGAAAGTGATACAGAGAGGAAGACAGTTAGGAAGAAAGAAAGAAAAAAGCCCTAGCAAAAGGGGAAGAAACTGAACGAGTACTACACTTATAAAGTTCAACCATTTTTACATCATCTGACAGAAGTAAGAGCTTTAATATTGTCTCTAAATATTTTAAAACAATTTTTTTCTGAACCCTATCGAGTGTCAAAGTCTGAAAAATCGTTAAAATTTAATGATATTTTACGTACTCTTTGTATCCGCGTAGTAAAATTTTCACCCGTTTAAACCCTATAGTGTTGCATACCGTTGTATTCCTTTATTTTCGCTCTTTTCTGTGCTACCGAGTGCGCATGAAAACATTTGTTTACATCGACACTACATTTTCTGCGCATCTCACAAGTTGAAATCACTGTGATCCACTTCACCTCATCCACAGTTAAAGTTATTTCTTTTTGAATTTCAAAACTTTTACACCCCAAAAGCTCATTCAAAGAATCATACAACTATTCAATTTTGCTGAAAAATTCTTCTTTCTTTGTTTTATCATGCCTATAATACTTTAAAAGTAAAAATTCCATCGCTCCTAGCAATTTTTTTAATGGTAACTAAAGACAACAACATGGCTGACTCAACGAATTGAGATGAAGAAACTGAGGATATTTTCCTATTAAACTCGCTTTAAAAGACCATAATTGAAAGACAAACTTCTCATGAAATAATGAGATAAGTGTAAGAACAATATTTTAGTCATTCGATCACTTGCAAAAGCTAAATTTGGTCTGGGGAAGAGAGAAAAAGTCTAATGGAGACATTATCTAACATCAATGTCAGCATCAGTGCCACACCCATAACTCCAGGAACGAAGCTTCAGGTGAGGAAAACTAGTTTCTATCCTACTAAAACATACTAAGTTTTACAATTTCAGTGTCTTTAACTGCCCTGAATGTTTCATGGAAAAAAATAACACAAATCTAGATCTAGACGAGAGCATAAACATCAAGATAGGTTTACCTTTGTCTAGACCTAGATCTAGATCTATGTAGATCTAGATATGAACTGGAGAAAAGATTGTGATTTAAAAATAGTTGTTAATTAGATAAATGCAATCTAATCTGAATCTAGACTGGAGTAGATCGATGATAATATTGTACACGTAAATTTATGTATTGACTAATCTAGAATCTGAATCTCATTACACTACTAGATTCTAAGAAGAGACAAATTTCTCGAGTAAACTCATGTTAACCATAATTGATAACTGCTGAAATGTAAAATGAGATTAATGTGCACTACCCAAATTTGCTTACTTTCCATAACAAAGTTATAACATTATCATAATTTCTTCCTTCATCTCTCCGCAGATGATGTAGAGTAGAAAATACCGGACAAGCCATATGATTTATCAGTAACAGAGTTAAGCAGTGGCCATTTCAGTTCTTAAAGGTGAGAGCTCTTATTGTCATGATGAGTTGAAGTATCTCAATCTCAATCTTTCCTAATAAATGAGCACTATCTCTCTCTTTTTAACACCAGCATCAACTGTGTCTATTTGCATTTATGTAGGGCCCACTTTAAAAAAAAAAAAATATTTTTTATGTTTTATAAACTGACATGCATTCTAATTTCTATGATTTTTTTTTCCAGTTTTCATTTAGTCTCCTTTGCTATTGTTAAATAAGACTTGTATCTATAATAGTCATCATAAGGAATTAGACCAATTTTATTATCTTCTTATTTCTCCCAAACTCTTCTCTCAACCCATAATCCAACACAAATTTCAGATGAGCTTTTCACTGAGGTGTAGGGTTGTGGATGCGTCCCACTGACTGGTGAAGAAACAGCTGCACCAGTAATTGCAACGAATGGAAGTTTTTTTTTTTTTTTTTCTTGAAAGATATGCTTAGTTATTAGAAAGAATTCAAGAAGGGCAAGAAGGGCAGTAAGGTGAGGAAGAATTGTGTTGAAATTCATTGGGTTTTTTTAAATTTTTATAACACCAGGGCCGAAGGTGAACTTTAAACTTCTTAAATATCCCTTTGTAGTTTTTAATTTAATGCTTTGGGCGAGTTTCAGATGTAGTCTATCAGATTTTTATTATTATTAAGAAGGATCATGCGAGATTCCGCTAATTTGCTATCAAAAGTCATTTCAACACTGAACCAAACCAGTAGTGCAGGAGCATTTAATTTTCTTTTTATTCTTTTCATCAATATCAAGTATCTATTTAATCATCCCTGACAATGTTTTTCTCTTTATAATATAGACAGTTATTTACATACCTCTTTTATTCTGTCTATTCTCATTTAAAAAAAACGAACAAAAACAAAAAAATTTTTCTTGTATTTTTAGATAGTAATTACAGAAAATATCATCACATTCACTTTTCCTTCTTGATGAATGTACAATTTTCAATGAAATGCTTTATATCCTGCCTTTGGGATTTTAATAAAACATCAAACTTGCCTGGTTCTATTGGTTCCAGTTTTATCTTGTTTCTTCGCATGTATTGTTTGCGCAACATAGTTCTTGTTTGCATGACAAAAATTGCTCTGAAATTCTTTTTACATGTTTTTTACACTCCACAAATAATAAATATTCATCCTCATAAGTGTTTCAACTGCTTCTATATGATACAATGCAACTTTGGGCGATAAAATTACACAAAATAAGCAAAATTTAAACCACTAACTTTAAACGCGTTTTTCTCAGTTTCAAGATTCTGGACATCGTGACACTAAAATGCCCATAACTCAGCCCCTAATTGAGATAATTTCAAAATTCAAACTGTGGCATGTTCAGCATTATCTAGTGCATCCACTTGTTTAATATCTCCATATCCAAAATTTCCGACATGCGACTGGTTTTCTCAGGCCACCACACACACACACATATATACATATATATATATATATATATATATATATATATATATATATATATATATATATATATATATATATATATATATATATATAGGGAGAGAAGGAGATAAAGACAGACAGAATATCAGAAAAAGAGACAGTCAGCGATATAAGGGAAAGTGCGTAAAATTAAAAAAACGCAATGAAGCGCCATGTCGGTGGCTGGGACTGCTGATACCAAACGCAAAGGTGAGTAAATTCCCTGAGCTCGTGCCAGTGGTAGGCTAAATCTCCTCAGCCATTCATAGTTCTCTTGTTGTGAATAGGAAGAAGCTTCTGAGAGTCAACAACTGTGCAACTTTTGTGGAAAGCAACCGTCTAAAGGGCTTGTTTGGAATGGTTCAAGGTTTCAGTGGTGCTTTGGAACTACATCTACGTAACGGTGTTATGCGAAATCTGCTCAGCCAGGTATGATTCTCTTCTTATTTATGGAAAGAAGCTTCTTTGTGTTAACAACTCTTCAAATTTTGTGGAAAGCGAGCGTCCAAAGGGCCTGTTTGGAATAATTAAGTTATCCATGGTGCTTTGGAACTACATCTACGCGACGGTGTAAAAAAAATACTTTTTTTTTTGTAGTTTTTGGATCAACAACTTAAGTTAAATCCAGCAGTTAAAGGGCTTAAGCGGGTTTGCGTGTTTCTTAAAATAGGCCGGTGTTTTGTAGGTATGAAATGTTCTTGTTGCGATCAGCACACTTCTTGTAATGCCAGTTGAATTCTTATCTTCATTTTTAATTTTCTAAAATACAGTCACAAGTTTGTGTGTAACAGTGACTTTAACAGCTCCGCAGCAGAAACTGTAAGAATTGAAAGGATGTTATTTATAGCCCGTTCACATTGTAATAACCTGAAGCAAACTTGGCGTCCCTATGACAAGAGGTTTAAACCCACTTCTAAAGTCCCTTCATATCTCAACTTATACATGCATTCTTTCACAGTGCGGTGAAAAACCTTTCATTATTTGGAGCTGATTATTTTCGTTACTAAATGATTAAATTTGAATTAAAACTATTATTGTCGAGCAAGTTTAATTTTTACAACTCTGAGACTTCATCAAAGTAATAACTCTATACCCAAAGTGAATCAAATTTATTGAATATTCATTATGGGTGAAGGGAATGAGACCGGAATTAAATGAGAACTTAAGTTGGAAGACTTGATTACTTGGTCTCTTTGTAGGACGCAATTACTTGTTCTATGTAGAAGCTTTGTTGATTTTTCATCACCACCCAAATTTCATTTTTCTTAACTGGTTACGTTTGTTTGTTTTTGTTTTTTTTGTTTTATTTTTTTTTTTTTACTCTGGTTCGATGTCATGTAACTAATATGTAGCTTGCAATTTTCGAGAGCGTAACACGTCATATTGTTAAGATTCATCGTATTGAACTCCCTTCCTCTATTTTTAAATTTTCCTTTATTTCCGCTCCAGCACCTTTGTGCCATTTTTTGCCTATTTGACTGCGACAAAAGTAAAATATGAACTATAACCAGACGGAACTGTATAAATGAAATACTTAATTAATGAGATTAAATGTTATATTATGCATTCTCCATTATCTTGATCATAGTTGTAAAAAGAAGTCTTTTTTTATGAGCTTTGAAATGAAGATTTTTCACTCGTTTTTTCGAATATCTTTTTATGGCTGTTCAAGGTTCCTGAAAAGGTTCTTCACCGACTTTTTAAAAGGAGACAACCGAAAATGCTAAGTAGATTCTAGATCACTGAAAGTGTTTGGACTAAAAAGAGTTGATATATAATTTTTCTAGGCACCTTTTCCTCATATTTCACCCAACTCCACGAAGAGGCCATATATCAATGTATAATTATGAAAAAAAAACAACAACTATTTAACTTCACCACAACGCAGCGATACAGCCGCAAATGAACTGACTTATGTCAATTCAACATTTTGAAAAAAAAAATGTCACGTAAACTACTTCAATAGTTCTTTACTATAGAAAATCTTTTGGAGTAAAATATAAACGGTACAGGTTAAAGGAGAAGAGAAAAATTAAGATTAAATTTATTGGTCGAATTAGAAGAAACAGGATATTTATATGTCATTAGAGCAATAAAACAGTTCAAAAATTATTATCATTTAAATAATAAAAAAAAACAAACAGAAATAGCATTGGTTCAAATGAAATACACATAGTTAAAAATCATCGAATATACATTGTTCAACGAAGTTAATTGACTTTTGCCAGCGCAAAGCTTTTTCTGTCATAGCTTACTGAATCGCTCTATGGTCTATAGAATAAAAATAAATATCATCTTCTGAGATGTGTGTTATGGATATATTGGGCTATTGAAAAGAGGTAAAATCAGCCTAATATGTTAAAAAAATCTTTACTCTGAAACAAAGATTGAGATGAAATATTGGACGAAAAGACAAGATTAAAATTGTTATTTTTAAAACAAGACCGGAATGTTTTCTACCCATACACAGTTCGTTATTGACGAGCAGAATATGTTAAAAAATTTAGCGCATAAATAAATTGATTTCTTTATAACAGATTACAATAAATTGAAAGAATTAAAAGAGCTAGAATTGTAGGTAGTGCTCAGCAGAGAACATAGCTTATACCAATACGCCACTAGGCTCCCTACGTTTACATTTACCTCAGCTCTTCTTCGATGCAACAAGAATGCTCTGATCGAATTCTACTGGCATTATTTGATGGTTCCTTATATTTTGAATCTCATTCTATTTACCTCAGCAAACCTACCTTTCTCTGTCAGTGACCGAGGCAAGTTTTTGACATTCTTTTTTGTACCTCCAGATTTATTGTACTAGCGATAAAGGCTTTCTTGAAAGAGCCTAGGAAGTGCTCTGTAGTCCGTTGGACGTGAAGTCTTTTCCCTTTCCCAATGCGCAAGATTTGCATTGAAATGTAGGAGATCATATTATACTGATCTGATGAGGAAGCTGATCTACAACGGTGCTACATGTCAGATGCAGCTCCATGGTAAGAATCTTTGTTGTGCAGTATTCCAATAAGTCCACCGTCTTTACTGAGGCTATAGTCGTTTCAGGTATTTTCATTTGAGATTTCAAAACCATCTTGATGGCATCCGCTAAAGAGTGTCAGAAAAAGTCATGGGCACACTTAGCCTGAATAGCTGTAACTCTAGGAGGTTCTTTAAATAATATTTAAGACAGCAACTAAGTAAACTAACATTCTTATCAAAGCTTTTAACTTCGAGTCACTAAATGCTTTACTCATTTAAAGTTAGAAACAATTACCAACAAAATAAATAAATGAATTGCTTTTTTTTATTTTTGTCTCTCACTTCTTACTCTCTTACACACTTTCCTCTTCTCTTGCTCTTCCTTCTCTCTTTCTCTCTCTCTCTCTCTCTCACGCACACACTTTTTGTCTCTTTTCCTTTCTCTGATTGTGCTGCAACTATCTGGTATTCTCTCTATTTGCTTAAACTCTTTTCTAAATTCCCTCACACTCTTCTTTTATCCCTGCTTTTCTGCGTGCCTGTCTTCTTCAATTCAACAAGTCTATCTCGGATTTTTTTTAATCAGTTTGTGACATTTCTGCGTAATAAATTTTGTCTAAAAGTTTTCTTTAACCCGCTTTTTTCTTATTCTTTTTCTTTTTATGAGTCTAGTTCTACCCTCTTTTATCTTGTTCTGTCCATCTTGTTTTATCTTACAGAACCTCTCTTATTCTCTCTCTCTCTCTCTCTCTATTTATTTCTCTCTCTACATTCCTTTGATTGTCAGCTTGGCCTACTATTTTTTGCCTTCTCCTTTACTCTCTTTGATACTTTGTTTGTATGCCCTGCCCACTCTCTTTCCATTCGTATCTTTAAATTAGACCAATTACTCTTCGTAACGTTATCAATGTCTAAATATCATTAAGTTTTCAGTTTCATATAGCCTGATGGTTTTTTTGCAAATTGTTTGAAAAATCACCATATTCTTCTACTATGGTGAAGATTTTTTCCAATTTTGATGGTACCGCTCTCTTCTTCAGCATGCAAGAACTCAAATTCGTTTCGGGTTTATTGTTCTATGTTTTTATTAACAAAAAAATGAACTTCTAATTTTCTTAGGAAATATCTAGACTGAAATTCAAAATAGATTGATCTTAATGTAAAAAATATGTGGTTTAACTACACAGAGGAACCTGAATATTTGTGAAACATCTGATGATCAAAATGCAAGGCGTAAAACAAATATACTATATATACATGCATAATTATGAAAATAGATTTTTGACAACAGAGAAAATTTTTTTACAATGTTTTCCAGTTTCATCGTCTATTGAAGTGCAAGACTTAGAAAAGTTCGAATAGGATCTATCGAAGAACTCAAGTGTTGTCATGTAAATGTCAGATACAACAGTCGTGACCGCAACTCAAGATAGTCAGGACTGGTATAGAATGCGCGTGTCACTCCTCCAATATCGCAGACAAAGTTCCCATTCTAAACTTAAAAATCTCGTTATGAAAGCAAGATAATTATATAACAACAGAGGTAGCCATCATTTACATAATGACGCGTTTTTGTATAAGTACTGAAAAAATGAAAACAGTAGTGCAGTCCTCATCTAGAGATAAAAAGCAGAACTTATTTTTTTCTTCATGATAGGAACTCTATACAGTCTGCAAGGCTTTAAACATGTCTGGAATTATTTTTAGAGTTGAGTTTTACTCTGAATAGAGTTTGTTGCGTAAGTTAAGCCAAACAAGGCACAGCAGTCACCCGATGAGGTCGGCATCAGTCGAGCTTACTTTCTCGCAGAGAACAGGATTTGTCAAGCCGAGAAAGAAAAAAAAAAAAGAGAGAGAGAAAAAGAGGTATATATATATATAGAGAGAGAGACAGACACAGAGAGAGAGACAGACAGAGAGAGAGACAGAAAGAGAGAGAGACAGACAGACAGAGAGAGAAAGAGAGAGAGAAAGAGAGAGAAAGAGAGACAGACAGAGAGAGAGTGAGTGAGAGAGAGAGAGAAAGAGAGAGAGAAAGAGAGAGAGAGACAGACAGAGAGCGAGTGAGTGAGAGAGAGAGACAGAGAGAGAGACAGACAGAGAGAGAGAAAGAGAGAGAGAAAGAGAGAGAGAGAAAGAGAGACAGACAGAGAGAGTGAGTGAGAGAGAGAGAGAGAGAGAGAGAGAGAGAGAGAGAGAGAGAGAGAGAGAGAGAGAGAGAGAGAGAGTAGGGAAGGAAAAAGTATTACCGAGAAATAGGGAGCGTATAAAAGACTAATCAACTTGATGAATAATAAACATAAACTTTAAAACTACGTGAAAGGAAAAGAACCAATAAAAGTAATAATTTACCAGAATAACGTTATTTTTGTTGCATTTCTAAAATACTATTTCTTTAATTTAGCTTCTTAACTACCTCTTGTAAAAACATCTGTCAACATTTGTGCATCATGAAAAAAAATGTGATTTGGTCTCACTTGACTGTTGTAAATTAACACCTCATATCTCATCTTACCACCTCTCACCCGTCGTATCCCCTTTCATCATTAGACAAGAACAAAATGTTACATAAAAACCTTGCTTGACTTTCTAATTCTAAAGAAACGCAACAGCTTCATCGCACGCCAATATGCCATATGAATGATTTCACGCTCTATATCCCCACCATCTCTGACCATTGCACTGAACTTGTGCATTGTCTCTTCCTCAACTAATAAAGAAGAATAAAAGGTTAATTTTCTAAACTTTTACATCACTTTACTCACACTTTTAAAATTTTCATCTTTTTTATCCTCATCAACTGTTTTTCTACTATCATCATCACCTACTCCTTTTCCTCCTTATCGTTACCACTGTCATAATAAATCCAGCAGTCTTCTGTATACATTATAATCCACTTATGTTTTATCACTCAAAACATTTGCAGGGAACAAAAGCAGATGATTGTTGGAAGCTTCTTAATCACGTAATGTTAAATTTCAATTTAATTTTTTTTCGTCCACTTGCCTCTTGCCAAAAAACCATTGACATAATGATATAACGAACAAGAAAGATCATTTTCTGATTCCAAATTCATTCTTTTATTTATAGCCCTTGCTGTTGACAACTTCACTTTACCTGAAATTAATAAAGATTTTTAAAAAAATTTTAACGTAATACTAACAAAGATTTCTAAGGAAAAAAACCAAACAAGTTTCTTGGTTTTTTTTATTTTTTATATTCAACCTACTAAAATGTAGACCGATTTTGCCTTAATAACTAAAGATACGCTGATAGAAATATCTCCCTGCCCGACTTGATACGGACCTATACCTTGGACAAACTAAAAGATTCCAAACTGAGCTCGACTAACATGCTATCAACTGTCTGCTACATGTCTTTGTTTAATCAGAGAAACCCATCATCGTCTTCATTCTGTCGATCTCCAGGATCCTGTCGTTCAGCTCATTTTTCACCTCTTGTTTCAAATCGTCGTCGTCGAGGTCCTTGAGAATGACTCTATAACCACTTTTAGCATCATTATAAAATCGGTTAACATCCTCGATTTGGTCATTATAGAGTGAATTATTGGCACGGATTGCATTATAAGCCACACGGTCGATGACCCACGCCTTGTTCAAATCAATAGCTTTATCTATACCAGCAAAAATCTTATCTGTGCTCAAGGTGTCCAGCTGGGCAAGTAAGTCTTCGTAATAGAGTCTAGCCTCACGCCATGATTCCTGTAGTTTGGCAAGTTCAGCTTGTTTGTCATCAGTCAAGGCACAGACAAAGATGGCTACAAGGCAGATGGCCAAGGAAAACTGGACGACTTTCATTTTGGTGTGAGCTGAGAAAAACAGTGCAAGGAAAAAAAATATGGTGTCATTACGCCTTCTCATTATTCCGCAATTTCCAATTTAAATCAAGAGCTTTTTTGTGTCGTAAAATCAAGAGATTACTATACGCAATTAAATTTTATATCGACTGGGGAAAACTTTGGTCCGAATGGTCACCATTGGTGCAACTAACCATTCAATGGAACATTTGGAAGTGATAAAGCCTGGCTCCTACTGTATCAGACTATTAAAATTATCAATGATGTAATCTAGGTTCTCTTTGCTCTCTTAAACAATGAAATTCGACTTTCATTAGAGTGAATCAATTTAAAGTTCCCAAAATGAATCAAGATGAATTTAAAACAACTAGTTTTGATAGGCTATCCTGGTAGACAAACACATATACAAAAAGAAATTTCGGATAAATTAGTATTAAATGTAGATTGATAGGAACAATAAAGTTAATGTTGTTCCTTACTTATACAAATTGTGGGAGGGATGATATATATTATGAAACCGATTATAAGTCGTAAGGCGTGTTTGACTATGGCTTGATTTGTAAACCACAATCTCATCATTTACTCACAAGTGCTAAACGAAATCAACTAACTTTTTCTGGTATATATTGAACTTGATAGTCTACCTTTCTCCCATAAAGAGATATTATACATTATCTAAAATCTAAAATCGTTGACCTCAAGCATTTGTAACCTTAACTTCACCTAAAAAATAAAAGAAAAAGTAGTAGCTTTTGGGGAGCAATTTTAAATTAAGTAAAAATTACTAATACTTATGGAACAAGAATTTAAAATTATTGGCGTATTGTTCGAAAATCCATAACTCACATTCTGACAAAAATAAAAAAAGATATTCTATATTTGCACACAAAGTTGTTCTACGTATACGAAAAGCTTTTAGGTTTTTCAAATTCTTGGTATATTTTTAGATGAACCCTGTTTCTATGACAACCTTCATCCTTAACAAAAAAAATTGAAAGATTTTAAAATACTGCATTAATACTTGAATTAGTAGTATCAGAAGGTTTGATTCAGAATTAATACGAGGGCAGGCTGATAATTAAGTTCCGTTTGCTAATAACTAGGTCAATTTTCGTCACATCGACCTAAAATTTCATACATATACTCACGAACCATTTTTCTAGACTTAACTATAACAACAAGTTTGTGTGACGTCATTCGTGCTCATAATGCAGTGACGCGCAACACATGATGTGGTAGCCATGTTTATGAGACAATGGCGACTTCCAATGACCTTCTCATCAAACAGCGCTCTGTTATCGAGTTTTTGGCAGCTGAGGGATGTTCTGCTGCAAACATTCATGCAAGAATGAAGACAGTTTATGGTGAAATGTGCATTTCAGACTGTGCAGTTCGCAAATGGGTGAGAATTTTTAAAGGGGAAGACCCCAGAGAGACAATTCTGCGTGATCGAAAGCGTTCGGGTAGGCCCCTTTCCGCATCGGACACGGCTCATCGAGAGAAAGTTGACTGCATGATTAGAGCTAATCGAAGGGTCAAACAAAAGGAAATTGCAGATGAAGTAGGCATTTCGAAAGAACGAGTGCACCATATCGCCACAACTGTACTGGGTTACCGAAAAGTCTCTGCCCGTTGGGTCCCAAGACAGCTCACTGTAGAGATGAAAGCGCAGAGAAAGGACATGTGTACTCAACTCTTAGAGCGTTACAATGCAGAAGGAGAAGCATTTCTGCAACGCATTGTGACTGGAGACGAATCCTGGGTCCACCACTACGATCCAGAATGTAAAGCCCAATCGATGGAGTATAGGCAACAAAACTTCTCCAAGTCCAAGGAAGTTCAAGGTTGTTGCCTCTGCAAGAAAGGTCTTGTTCACCGTTTTCTGGGACATGGAGGGAGTGGTCCACATGGAATTTCTGGAGCAAGGGCAAACTGTGAACTCTGAGCGATATATTTCAACACTCCGAGCTCTCAAACTCCGACTCAGACGTATTCGGCGTGATAAGGACTCAATCCTGCAACACGACAATGCGCGCCCGCACACCAGTCGCCAAACTCAGGACGCCTTAAGGCAGCTGGAGCTTACGACCCTACCTCACCCTGCATACAGCCCCGATCTTGCCCCTCTGACTATTATTTGTTTCCCCAACTCAAGAAGTACCTGAAGGGCCATCACTATGACAATGATGAGGAAGTTATCGCAGATGTTCGCAGATGGTGCCGTGGACAGCCGTCTGAATTCTTCGCTGACGGCGTGAGCCAACTAGTGAAATGTTGGAGGCGGTGTGTTGATCGCGACGGTGACTACATCGAAAAATAGAGTGCTAAGTATGTAGCTGAGATATTAAGCTTTCGTTTGACGTATTGTTTATGTATATGCTGTGAAAAATTAAAAAGTTATGATTAAACGGAACTTAATTATCAGCCTGCCCTCGTAACTTAAAAAGTTTTCACCCAAGATTCAACCCTCCCTCATGTTTTCTCCTAACATCCCTCCTTGAAAGATAATTGTAGAGCAGATAAATTTATTCGCATTACAACGATACTTTTCTAACTGTGAAAATTTTAATCCTTGAGAAATAATATGAAAGAAGAATCTTTACTAGAAAATTTATAATAAAATCCATTCACGATTCGTATTTGATTTAAAAAATTGTATAAAGGAAAAGAACAAAAACGTTTTGATATCTCCTGAAACAATGCTCCACTACTGCTACTACCATTGCTGCTGTTACTACTTTTACTACTACTACTACTACTACTACTACTTCTACTACTACTACTACTACTACTACTACTACTACTACTACTACTACTACTACTACTACTACTACTACTACTACTACTACTACTACTACTACTACTGTTATTATTATTATTATTATTATTATTATTATTATTATTATTATTATTATTATTATTATTATTATTATTATTATTATTATTATTATTATTGATTTTATCGCCATTAAAATCATTCTCATCTTCCTTTTTATTATTACTACAACAGATTCTGTTGATGTACTCTGGCTTTGGATTTTTTTTAATGTTTTTGCAACTTGTTGTATTACTTGCAAGAACTTCTGTGTAAAATTAATTTGACTGCACAGAACAACACAAAGTTTATACTCACTCAAAATTCTGGAACAAGAAGCAGTGCCATACTACAGTAAAGTTTTGAATTTATAAGAATGAAGCGGATAGTTACGTGGCCATCTAAAATGTCTCAATTTTTTTAGACTTTTTTCCAGTCTTTTTTCAAATAACATTTTTTGCGACGTCTGTAAGGGAGCTAGTTTTTATTATTAATTTTTGTGTATGGTTCTGTCAGCGCGTTAGTCACCCGCCTGTTATCAGCAATCAGAAAAACATCGGAAACAACCAACTGGTTTATCTGTCTCTTACTTTTTTTTGTATTATAAAACCGGAATTAAAAAAAGAACATGTTTTCATAATAGTGCGATATTTTTGAAAAGACAAATTCTTTCTCTGAGTTCTTATCGAAAGGAAATCGTTTGGATCGAAATATAAGTGCAAGTGAAACAAGAAGAGAAAAATGAATACTTAATTGATTGGTTGATATTGGAAGTTCATGAGCGATTAAATAAAAAAGGAGCACAAGAATTAAAACGATTGAAGTTGGCTAAACTGAAATACTACCAGTGCGGTCTACAAGTTGAAAGCATTAAAAAAAAATCATTATTATTCAGTATTCATTTATATATATATAGGAGAGAGGGAGATAAAGACAGATAGAATGTCAGAAAAAGAGACAGTGAGCGATATAAGGGAAAGAGCGTAAAATTAAAAACGCAATAAAGCACCATGTCGGTGGCTGGGACTGCTGATACCAGACGCAAGTGTGAGTAAATTCCGAAAGCGCGTGCCAGTGTTAGGCTAAATCTCCTCACCCATTCATGGTTCTCTTCTTGTTTTTAGAAGAGGCTTCTTTAAGTCAAAAACTCTGCAACTTTCGTGGAAAGCAACGGTCTAAAGGGCTTGTCATAAATAATTAAAAGTGTTCAGTGGTGCTTTGGAACGTATATATCTACGTAACGGTGTGATTCGAAATCTCCTCAGCCAGGTATGATTCTCTTCCTATTTACGGGAAGAAGCTTCTTTGAGTGAACAACTCTTCAAATTTTGTGTAAAGCAAGCGACCAAAGGGCCTGTTTGGAAATATTAAAAGTTTTCCGTGGTGCTATGTGACTACATCTACGTGACGGTGTAAGAAAGTACTTTTTTGTAGTTTTTGGATCAACAACTTAAGTTAAATCCAACAGTTTAAGGGCTTAAGCGGGTTTGCGTATTTCTTAATATAGGCCGGTGTTTTGTGGATATGGAATGCTCTTGTTGCGACCAGTACAGTTCCAAAACACAAGTATTCGACCACAACCGGCCCTTTTATTTTATTTTTCTCTAAAAGCTATAACAGACGAAGTTTTGTAACCCTTTCAAAGCTGTGATGCGTTTTATTTCATTTAGGGATTTGAGTTTATCTAACAAACGCTATTATTGGAATTTAATATCATTATTAGGCATTGCTTCACTCGAAATATAATTTTTGTTAAATATATATATATATATATTATTGGACGTGAAGTCTGTTCCTTTTCCCAATGCACAAGACTTGCATTGAAATGTAGGAGATCATATTATACTGATCTGATGAGGAAGCTGATCTACAACGGTGCTACATGTCAGATGCAGCTCCGTGTTAAGAATCTTCGATGTGCAGTATTCCAATAAGTCCACCGCCTTTACTGAGGCTATAGTCGTTTCAGGTATTGTCCTTTGAGATTTCAAAACCATCTTTATTGCTTCAGTTAAAGAGTGTCAGAAAAAGTCATGGGCACACTTAGCCTGAATAGCTTTAACTCTAGGGGATTCTTTAAATAATATCTAACTTAGCAACTAAGTAAACTAACAACATTCTTATCAAAGCTTTTAACTTAGAGTCACCAAATGTTTTACTCATTCAAAGTTTGAAACAATTGCAAACAAAATGAATAAATGAATTGCTTATTTTTGTCTCTCACTTCTTTCTCTCTCAGTCACTTCCCCTTCTCTCTCATACACACACATACACACTTTTTGTCTCTTTTCCTTTCTCTGATTGTTCTTTTTCTTTTTCTGGGTCTAGTTCTACCCTCTTTTATCTTGTTCTCTCCATCTCTTTTTATCTTACCGAACCTCTCTTATTCTCTCTCTCTCTCTCTCTCTCTCTCTCTCTCTTTATTTCTCTCTCTCTCTCCATCCCTCTGATTGTCAGCTTGCCCTACTATTTTTTGCCTTCTCTTGCCTCATTCTCTATGATATTTTGTTTGTATACCCTACCCGCTCTCTTTCCATTCGTATCTTTTAATTAGACCAATTACTCTTCGTAATGTTATCAATGTCTAAATATCATTAAGTTTTCAGTTTCATAGAGCATCATGTTTTTTTGGTGTGTAAATTGCTGTAAAAATCACCATATTCTACATGGTGTAGATTTGTTTCCAGTTTTGATGGTACCGCTCTCTTCTTCAGCATGCAAGAACTCACGTTCGTTTCGGGTCTAATTGTTCTATGGGTTTTTTTTTTCATAGAAAAAAATGAACTTCTAGTTTGATTAGGAAATATCTAGACTGAAGTTTAAAATATGTTGATCTCGATGTAAACATGTGTAGTTCAACTGTCAGTGACTGTTGTCATAAAATGTGCGAGAAAAGTTCGAATAGGATCTATCGAAGAACTCAAGTGTTGTCATGTAAATGTCAGATACAACAGTCGTGACCGCAACTCAAGATAGTCAGGACTGGTATAGAATGCGCGTGTCACTCCTCCAATATCGCAGACAAAGTTCTCATTTTCAAGGAGATCTGAACTTATAAATCTCGTTATGAAAGCAAGAGAATTTTATAACAACAGAGATAGCCATCGTTTACATAATGAGTGTTTTTGTATAAGAATTTAAAAAATGAAAACAGTAGTGCAGTCCTTATCTAGAGATAAAAAGCAGAACTTACTTCTTTCTTCTTGATAGGACACAGCTCTATATAGTCTGCAAGGCTTTAAACATGTCTGGTTTTATCTGCAAAGTTGATTTTTACCCTGACCATAATAGAGTTTGTTGCATAAGTTACGCCAAACACGGCACAGCGGTCACCTGATGAGGTCGGCACCATTAGTGCTTACTTTTTGGCAGAGCGCAGGATTTTGTCAAGGAGAGAAAAAAAAAAGAGAGAGAGAAAAATAGGTAGATACATAGATGGATAGTGAGAGAGAGAAAGAGAGAGAGAGAGAGAAAGAGACAGAGGTTAAGAAAGAGAGACAGAGACAGAGACACACACACAGAGCAGGGGAGGAAAAAAGATTACTCAGAAATAGGGAGCGTGTAACAGATTAATTAATTTGATGAATAATAACCAGAAAAGTTAAAGACTCAACCCTCCCTCCTCTTTTACCATAACCTCCCTTCTTGAAATATAATTGTAAAGCAGATAGATGACATTTTTTTTCTAAATTTATTTGCATTAGAACTCTACTTTTCTAACTGTGAAGTTTTTCAGGCTGGAGAAGTAATATGGAAGAGAAATCTTTACTAGAAGATTAATAATAATTTTAAAAACCCATTCACGCACAGCGCTTCGTATTTGATTTTAAAGAATTGTATAAAGGAAAAAAAAAGTTTAGATATCTCCTGAAACAATGTTCCACTATTGCTACTACCATTGCTGCTGTTACTACTACTACAACTACTATTTTTACTACAACTACTACAACCAAAACCTGTCTGTCTCTTACTTATTTTTTTTTTTGCTTTACAAAACCGGAATTAAAAAAAAAAACACTTTCATAACAGTGCGATCTTTTTTTTACTAGACAAATTCTCTCTCTAAGTTCTTATCTAAAGAAAATCTTTTGGATTGAAATATAAGTGCAGGTGAAACAAGAAGAGAAAAATGAATATTCAATGATTGCTTGATATTGGAAGAAACAGGAAGTTCACGAGGGACTCAATTAAAAAACAGAACAAGAATTAACACGATTGAAGTTGATTAAACCGGAATACTTTTGCCGCGGTCTCCAAGTTGAAAACATTAACAAAATAGACATCGCTGAAAATTTTGTCCTACGAAATTAATTTACTGTTGCCAGCCCAAAACTCTTTGCTTCCTTTATTGATAAATGAATCGTTTTATGTTTGAAATATATCAATGAATATTAGCTTCAGACATAGTGTTATGAATATATCCGGCTATTCAGAAGAGGTAAAATCAGCCGAATGTAGCAAAAAAATCTTTACACATGTGTGATATTTGTCCAATCTATCATCCTTTTAAACATTTCAGATGAGTATTAAAAGGTGAAACTAAAAACTTACACCTCTACACAACTAAATTTGTTAATTTAAGAAATTAGACTTGACCTAAGAGCGTCAAATGTATAAGTCTTTTCAAATCGCTATGCCTTCTCGTTTTTTTCCGAGGTCACTGGTTTTCTTCAATGTGGATTTAAGTCTTCTCACGTGTAAATACTATTCTAGCTTTCATCGTGGTCACGTTTTACTTATGTGACACGAAACTGATTGTTCTAGTAAAAAAAATGTTGGGATTCCAATTATCGAGGGTATGACTTTAGGTTATAACTAAGACTTTCATAATCGGCGTATAACTTCAAGTGTTATTTACTCATTAATGATGACAAATCCATGTACCTGCACTTTTATTTAATGTGGCAAAACAATTCAGCCGCTTCATGGACGCATCATCGGAAAATATGATGCCTGAATGACTTTGTATGTTTCTTACATTAAATGGTTTATAATGAATAGAGCTGAATATTTACATCCCTACTTTACACTCTTCATCCAGACTGGCCGAAATTTGAGCCTTCCACAACGATCCCTTATCTATTTAGTGCAGATCTAAATACAACTTTAAAATATTAACTTTTTTATTCTGAAACCAACCGCCAGATAAAAACATTGTGCAAAGAGACATGATTAAAAGTGCTATTTTTTAAAACTTAACCCGAATGGTTTTACCCATACACAATTCATTATTGAGGATCAGAATCTGTTAAAACGTTGTGATGCATAAATTTATTGATTTCATAATTACAGGTTCAAATAAATCTAGGCCAAAACGTATTTTGTAAAATAGTATTGTCGTTTTCGTTTACCTGAGTAGCGCAATACGAAAAGAATGCTCTGATTTAATTTTCATGCCATTATTTGATGCTTCCTTCTATGCTGAATATCATCGCATTTATCTCAGACAAACCTGTCTTTCTCTGTTAATAACCGACGCTAATTCTCGATGTACTCTTTTGTCGTTTCAGATTTACCATCCTTTCGATAAAGGCTCTCATGCAAGAGCCTAGGTCGGGCTCTGTAGTCCGTTGGACTTAATGAAAGATACGTGATGGTTCTGAGACTGTGCAAGTCGCAACTCGCATTTTGAAAGCAAAGTTCCCATGTTCAGGGAGATCACGTTAGGGTCTTGTTGTTGACGGCCAAAGTCTGTATTTACCAGCCATTCATAATGTAAAAAAAAGGCCAAATGGATAGAAGTTAAGTAAAATAATGGGATGTGAGAAGGGACAGGAACGAGACTGTTACTCTTGGGCAAACGCATAAAACGTAAAAGACTTGAGCGTGAAAAAATATAATTTTAGAATTATTTCAAGAGTTCTGTTTCAACAAACAAT
>JAWDGP010004272.1:7500-12500 GCA_033675545.1 Elysia crispata | reverse complement strand
ATTTGAATTAACTTATTAATTCATGAATGATTTATTTATACAACATTGGAACTTCATTAAAGTAGCTTTCTAAATAACTCACTACACAAAATGGCTCTTATTTATTGAATATTAATTATGGACGAAAGAAATAAGACTGGAATTAAATCAGAAATTAAGTTGGAAGACGTAATTACTTTGTCTCTTTGTAGGATGCAATTACTTGTTCTAAATCGAAGCTTTGTTCATTTTTCGTAATTGATTTGGCAAGTTCATCTTTCATAACTGGTTAAGTCTGTGGCTTTTTTCTCTGCTTTGATGTCATGTAAGGAATATGCAGTTTGCAATTTTCGAGAGCGTAACACGTCATATGGTTAAGATGCATCGTATTGAACTCCCTTTCTCTATTTTTAAATTTTCCTTTATTTCCACTCCACGCCTTCATTCAATTTTTGCCCACATCACTGAGACAAAAGTAAAATATGAAATATAAAGAGCTTGAACTATATAGATGAATTACTTTATTAATGAGGATTGCCCCACATTGCTATATATGCATTCTTCATAATTCTTATGATATTTGTAAATAGAAGTCTTTTTTTTAGCTTTGAGAGAAGATTTTCGCTCTTTATTTTTAGAATATCTCTATATGGAAGTAAAAGGTTCGTGCAGAGATTCTTAATCAGTTTTCTTTTAAAGAAGACATTAATAATAAAAAAGGAACAAAAATGCTAAGGAGAGCCCAGGTTACTGGAGTGTTTGGACTAAAAACAATTGATAACTAATTTTTCAAGATCACCTTTTCCTCATATATGACCAAACTCCAAGAAGAGGCCATATATCGATATCAATGAAAATGAAAAAAAAACCCATTAACCTTTACAATAACGTACCGATGCAACCGCAAATGAAGATTCAATATTTTGAAAAAATATGGCCTGTTGAACTACTTCAATGGTTTTCAACTATAGAAAATCTTTTGGATTAAAATAAAAACGGTACAGGTTAAAGTAAAAGAGAAAAATTAAGATTAAATTAACTGTTCGAATTAAAAAAAACATGAAGTTCACGTGGGATTAGAATAATAAAACACTTCAAGAATTAACATCATTCAAATGAGGAAACCGAAATACCTTTGGTGTGGTCGAAAAGTTCAATCATTAAAATAAAATATTCATTGTTAAAAATCACCGAATAAACATTTTTAATAGCGCAAAACTTTTTCTGTGACGTTTACTGAATCGTTTAAGGGTTTTAATATATCAATAAATATTATCTTTAGAGATGTAAGTTTTAGATGTATCCGGCAATTTAAAAGAAGTAAAATCAACCGAATATGTTAAAAACACCGTTGCATATGTGTCATACTTGTCAAATCTGTCATCTTTTTAAACAATTTAGATCAGCATTATAAGGAGAAATTATAAAACTTACACCACTACACTACTAAATGTGTCTAAGTTTAAATATTAGACTTGCCCTAGGAGCGCAAATACATAACTCTTCTCAAATCGGTATCCCTTTCTGAGTGCAGTGGCTGACTTGAAAGTCGTTTACGTCTTTTCAGGTCTAGATACAATTCAAGCTTTCAACGTGGTTAACTTATGGTTTTGTGGCACCTAACTGAATGATCGAGTAAAAAAATGTTGAAATTCTCAGTTATTGAGCGGATGACATTTTTCTTTTTTAAGCCAATGCTTTAGCTAATCTTAGTCTAACTTCAAAGTTGATTTACCTTTTAATAATGACAAAGCAATGCACCTGCACTTTTATTTTAATATCGCTGGACATCTCAGCCGAAACTAGATTAAATGTTGTCCAGCCCAATTGAACCCTAATGGACGAATCATTGGAATATAAGAAAAAAAAGAATCAACACATGGCTGATACTTGTATGACTTTATGTTTTTTTCATGAAATGTTTTATGATCAATTGAGATGAATATAAACATTTCTGCTTTACATCCCTTATCCAGACTGACCGTAATTTGAGCCTTCCACAACCATTTTTTATTTATTCAGGCAGCACCCAAATTGAAATCTAAATAGTAATTTTTTTTACTCTGTGACGGACAGCGAGATGAAAGTATTGACAGAAAAGACAGGATTAGAATTGTTTTTTTTTTTTAAAAAAGTAAATCGATTCGGTTTTATCCATACACAGTTCATTTTTGACGATCAGAATAATAATGTTAAAAATTTGCAACGCGTAAATTTATATATATATATATATATATATATATATATATATATATATATATATATATATTTGTATTACAGGTTCAAATAAATTAAAGCAAAAACGTGTTTTGTAAAATAATAATGACATTTACATTTACCTGCAGTTCCACTTCACTACTAAAAGAATGCTTCTATCGAATTTTCGTTCGATTTGTTGATGCTTGTTTCTATGGTGAATAGCATCACATTTACCTCAGACAAACCTGTTCGGGACATATCTCCAGGTTAATCATTCTTTCGATGAAGGCTCTCTTGCAAGAGCGTTAACCGTGCTCTGTCGTCCGTTGGACGTGAAGTCTTTATCCTTTCTTTGCCTTTTCTACTAGAGGGAAACATTAGTTGTTCTGAAACTGCGCGAGTCGCAACTCCCATTTCGGAGGCAAAGTCCTCAAGTTCAGGAAGACCACGGTAAGGTCTCGTTGTTGACGGCCAAACAGCTTTCCATTTAAACCAGTCCTTATAAACCAAATATTTATATTATGAAAAAAAAATTAGTGCCAAATGGATATAAGTTTAAGTAAAATAATGGGGTGTGGGAAGGGACAGAAAGGGCAATTTTACTTGTGGACAAACGCTTTAAAAAGACCTAGAAAAAAATATTAATTTTAGAATTATTTTAAGAGCTCTTTTGTAACAAACAATCTAAATTGAAACTTCATAGAAACAGCCATTCAGCTATCAGATGCTCCTGTAAAATTTATTATAAATACTTAAAGCATAAATTGAGCGAACCTAAAAAACCCACCTGATTTAAAAAAATGAAAGAAAACTGAAATCTTGCTCGTTTTTTTTTTTTTTTGTTTTTGTTTTTTTTGTTTTCCGTTTGTTTCATGTTTACGTGTACATACTTTTTTCTCCTCATGATGTAAAGTAAAAAAGGTCGTCAATGAAAGCAAGATAACTTTAAAACAATAGAAATAGCCCTCGTTTACTAACCGAAATGTTTTTAACCTACTTATTTATCTTGTTGATGGACATAGCTCTACGCAGTGTGCAAAGCGTTAAAGCTGGTTTTGATTTGCAGCTTGGTTTTGAACATGTCTACATGTGGACTTTTATCTGTGAAGTTGGTTTTATCCCGGCTAGAGTTTGTTGCATACGTTACGCCAAACGCCACACAACTATCTCCTAATGAGGTCGACATCAGTGGGGCTTGTTTTTTTTACAGAGCGCAGGTTTTTGTCAAGACGACAAAAAAGAGAGACAAAAATAGGTGGATAGAGAGCGGTGAAGGAAAAAGTTTTAAAGAGAAAAAAGGAGCGTATAAGACAAAATTCATTTTGATCGGTAAGAAATAGAAACTTTAAAACTACGTGACAAGAAAAGAAACTAATAATTTACCACATATTATTTTCGCTTTGTTAGTTTTCTAAAATACTACCTGCTGAATTTAGCCTTAAATTTATCTCTTATATAAAACATTTGTTAATTTTTGAGCTTCAAGAGAATAGAGAAGACAATGTTATGAATGAGTTCCCGCTCTATATCACCAACATGTCAGACCATTGCACTAAATCTGCGCATTGAATACAAGAAGGATAATTTTCCAAACTTTAACATCAGTGAACTCACAATTTTAAAATATCATAATTATATCTTCCTTTTGACTTGTGTTACACCTTTCCTCACCAAGCTCCTTTACTTTCTTATCGTTTCCACTGTTATAAAAAGTCCAGCTGTATTCAGTATGTACGATGATCAACACAAGATCAACCATTTAATAACTTGAAGAGAATAAAAACAGATTGACTTTAATGGAAGCTCATTGTATAAAATTTCAGGTTAACTTTTTTATCCACTTGCGACTTGCCAAAAAAAAAATACCAAGCAATGCAGCAACACAAAAATAAAGCGTACAAAAAAAAACCATTTCCGGTACGATTTTCACTTTTTATTTGAACTCTTGTCGTTAGAAACTTTAGTTTACCAGAAATTAATAAAGTTATTGTTCTGTGATTTTGTTTAAATTCCCGTTTTCAACCTACTGAAAAAAGGGCGATTTTTCCTTAAGTACCAAGCAAACGTTGATAAAATTATCCCCGCCTACTTGGACAAAGTAAATGATTGGCTCGAAAAGATTCAAACTGAACACAGCTAACAAGCCATCAACTTGTTCAACCAGAAATACCCAGGCTCGTATACACGCTGTCGATGTCCTGGATCAAGCTGTTGAGTTCTTCTTTGACCTTTTGTCTCATAGCGTCGTCATCGAGATCTTTGATATCTTCTTTAATTTGCGTCTTAACTCCATCAAAAGCCTGGTTAAGGTTTGCGATGAAGTCATCATAGTCTGGCTGATTGGCATCATATCCATTATAAGCAGAAAGGTCGATCGTCCACTGCTCCTTCAAATCAAAAGCTTTATCGATAGCGGCAATAAGCTCACGTCTGCTCGAGTCGTCCACCTGAGCAGCTGCGCTTTCGCAATAGAATTTAGCCCTACGCAATGATTCTTGCAGTTTTTCATATTCAGATTGTGTATTATCAGATTGTAGCTGGCCACAGACGTAGCTGGCTATAATGCAGATGGCTAACGAAACCTGGACGACTTTCATTTTGGGCTGAAATGTTCATTTACTGAGAAGTGAGAAAAAAGAAATAGAAATAAATATGGCGATGTCATCACGCCTTCACAATATTCCTATGTTGATTACTAACGACATGGATCTTTTTTATGTGTCAAAAACAAGAGAGTACAAAATGTAATGAAATAAATTATATCGACGGAAAACGCTTTTGGTCGGAAGGTCACTATGGGTGCAACTTACCATTTTAAACTC
>JAWDGP010004272.1:0-5000 GCA_033675545.1 Elysia crispata | reverse complement strand
GTGATAGTGTTGAGAAAATATTTCTTTTTGTAACTTTCCAAGTCCAAAGCTCAAGTTTGTTTTGTCCAGTAGTTATAAGGCTCTAGTGGCTTCGCGTGTGTCTTGATATAACCAGGTGTTTGGAGGGTTTGGAATGCTCTCCTGTTCCAACCACTATCCTGACAAAAATAATTTTACTATATAAACAGACCTTTTTAAAATTTTTTGATCCCTCTCGAATAGAAAAAAAAACGATCACAATTTTTTTATCTTTTCAAAGCGTTACTGCGTCTCATTGCATTTGAAGTTTGATTTTTAAGAATGAAACTTTATTATTGTAAATTGCTATTACAACTGAAAATTACTTCACTCGAATAATGTATTGTTGGGCCACATTACACTCAATTACTTAATGATTTTTCCCTATTCCAATGACCATGTTCATCATCGTTTCAATGGACAGAAATTTATTTATTATATCCTTGCAGTAAGCAAAAGGTATTGTGCTGACATTCTTCTCTATAAATTTGCCACCAGGAATTATTTATAGAATAATCATTCCTTGTTTTTGTAGTAGAACATTTTGGTTTTCTCCTCTTGCAAATGAAGCTTTTATGAGTAAAATATCGTGTGTTAAAATCACAAAGTTTATATCTTTATAAAATTATTTTTTTAGAGTCCATGTTATTTTTTTGCTCTGTTAAATTGTAATTTTTCTTTTTTTCGGTGAACAACAGTCAGTCATTATCGAATGGTCATCTGGTAAACATGGTCCAGGGGCTGTTAAAATTAGTAAAACCAAGTCTTCGCTGCTTCGCTCCTCGGAGCTCTAAAAAGTCATCAAAGATCACATGTCCAGGCAGTAAAGATTCCTGCATCTGATCTACAAGGCATTGGTTCAAAATAATTTCGAGGATTTCAAGCCAATGTTTTTAATTGTTTCGTCTATGTCATGGGACAAAAGAATCTTAATTGACCAGCCTTTCCGTGAGAGCCTACGGATCGTAAAATATAAGAAATGTGATTTTCCTAAATGTTTAGTGAGAGATTGAGAAATTTGCCCAAGAACATTTCTGTGTTTGAAGCGTAGCACCACCGATATCATCATATTGATAATCACTAATAATATTTCGATTTTCAGTTTTAACGATACTCCAAGGCTAAGCCGTAATTCATGAATGGAAATAAATTTTCCTAAGCCAGCTTCATTCTTACCATTTGTCTTCTTTTTTTAACTTTCTGGAATACAGTCTCGGATTAAGTAGGTTTAACAGCTCCGCAACAGAAAATGTAAGCATTGATAGTCTGTTAATTATAGCCCGTTCACATTGTAATGACTCCAAGCAAATTTGGAGTCTCGGATTAGTTGATAACAGTAGGTTTAACAGCTCCGCAACAGAAAATGTAAGCATTGATAGTCTGTTAATTATAGCCCGTTCACATTGTAATGACTCCAAGCAAATTTGGAGGTTTTTGGCCACAGCCTTCTGTATTCAGTCGACCATGTTTCTACCTTCTTCTAAAGTCCCTCCATGTCTTAACGTATACATGCATTCTTTCTCAGTGCAGGCAAAAATCTTGCACTTTTGGGGGTGATAATATTTTCGCAATTTAGCGACAAATTTGAATTAACTTATTAACTCATGCATGTTTGATTTATACAACACTTGGTCTTCATTAAAGTAGCAATCTAAAAAGCTCAATACACAAAAAGGCTCTTATTTATTGAATATTCATTATGGGCGAAGGAATCGAGACTGGAATTAAATCAGAACTTAAGTTGGAAGACGTGATTACTTGGTCTCTTTGTAGGACGCAATTACTTGTTCTATATCGAAGCTTTGTTCATTTTTTGTAAATAATTTGGAAAGTTCATCTTTCATAACTGGTTAAGTCTGTGGCTTTTTTTCCCTGCTTTGATGTCATGTAACAAATATACAGTTTGCAATTTTCGAGAGCGTAACACGTCATATAGTTGAGATACATAACATTGAACTCTGTTCTTCTATTTTGAAGTTTTCGTTTATTTCCACTCCACGCCTTCGCTTCATTTCTGCCCACTCCATTGAGACAAAAGTAAAATATGAAATATAACGAGAAGGAACTATATAGATGAATTACTTTATTAATGAGGTTTGCCCTACATTGCTATATATGCAATCTTCATAATTTTTAAATAAGAAGTTTTTTTTAAAGAGTTTTGCTCTTTTTCATTCGAATATCTCTATATGGAAGTTAAAGGTTCCTAAAGAGGTTTTTAACCAGTTTCATTTTAAGAAGACATTAATAATTCAAAAAAGGAACAAAAAATGCTATGAAGAGCCCAGATTACAGAAATATTTGGACTAAAGCAGTTGAGAACTAATTTTTCAAGATCACCTTTTCCTCATATATGACCTAACTACAAGAAGAGGCCATATATCAATCAATATAGAAAAAAAAATCCATTAAACTTTACTGCAACGTAGCCCTGCAGCCGCAAATGAAATTCAATATTTTGAGGAAAAAAAATGTGGCCTCTTCAACTACTTCAATGGTTCTTAACTATAGAAAATCTTTTGGATTAAAATATAAACGGTACAGGTTAAAGTAAAAGAGAAAAATTAAGATTAAATTAACTGGTCGAATTAGAAGAAAAGTGAAGTTCACGTGGGATTAGAGAAATAAAACACTTCAAGAATTAACATCATTGAAATCAAGAAACCGAAATACCTTGGGTGTGGTCTAAAAGTTCAAGTCATTTAAATAAAATACTCATTTTTAAAAATCACCAAATAAACATTTTTAACAGCGCAAAATTTTTTCTGTAACGTTTACTGAATCGTTTAATGGTTTTAATATATCAATAACTATTATCTTGAGAGATGTAAGTTTTGGATGTATCCGGCTATTTAAAAGAAGTAAAATCAACCGAATATTTTTAAAGAAACCGTTGCATATGTGCCATATTTGTCCAATCTATCATCATTTTAAACAATTGATATTAATATCAAAAATTGAAATTATAAAACTTACACCATTACACTACTAAATGTGTCTAAGTTTAAATATTAGACTTGCCCTAGGGGCGCAAATACATAACTTTTCTCAAATCGCTATCGCTTTCCGAGTGCACTGGCTGACTTCAACGTCGTTTCATGTCTTTTTAGGTCTAGATATAATTCAAGAATTCGTCGTAGTTAAGTGTTGGTTTTGTGACACCTATATGAATGGTCGAGTAAAAAAACGTTGGAATTCCAATAAACAAGCAGATGACATCATAGTAAAGCCCTTTCCCTCTCTTCCATACTTCTTTTTTAAGCCAACGCTTTAGCTAATCTTAGTCTAACTTCAAAGTTGATTTTCTTTTTAATAATGACAAAGCAAGGCACCTGCACTTGTATTTTAATATCGCAGGACAATTCAACCGAAAGTAGATTAATTGCTGTTCAGCCCAATTGATTCCACGAAAAATGTTCAAACTATCCTCATGGACCCAATTATCGGAAAATAAGAGGAAAAACGACCAACAAGGCTAATGCTTATAATACTTAATTTTTTTATCATTAAATGTTTTATGATCAATGGAGGTGAATATTTACATCTCTGTTTTACACGCCACATCTAGACTGACCGTAATTTGAGCCTTCCACAAAGATTTCCTTTCTATTTAGGCAACACCCAAATTGAAATTTAAAAAGTAATTTTTTACGATGTGACGAATAGCAAGATGAAAGTATTGAGAGGAAAGACAGGATTAAAATTGCTTTAAAAAAACAAAAAACAAAAACCCCCAACTAAATCGGGATGGTTTTATCCATATATAGTTCATTATTGACGATCCGGATAAGAATGTTAAAAATTTGCAAAGCGTAAATTTATTGATATTTTTATAATAGGTTAAAAAAAAAATAAGGTAAAAACGTGTTTTGTAATACAATATTGACTTTAACATTTACCTCCAGTTTCACTTCAGTGCTACAAGAAAGCTCTGATCGAATTTTCGTTCGATTTGTTGATGCTTGTTTCTATGGTGAATAGCATCACATTTACCTCAGACAAACCTGTTAGGGACATATCTCCAGGTTAATCATTCTTTCGATCAAGGCTCTCTTGCAAGAGCGTTAGCCGTGCTCTGTAGTCCGTTGTCGTGAATTCTTTATCCTCTCCTTGTCTTTGTTACTAGAGGGAGACATTAGTTGTTCTGAGACTGCGAGTCGCAACTCCCATTTCGGAGGCAAAGTCCTCAAGTTCAGGAAGACCACGGTAAGATCTCGTTGTTGACAGCCAAACAGCTTTTCATTTGAACCAGTCCTTATAAACCAAATATTTATATTATGAAAAAAAAAATAGTGCCAAATGGATAGAAGTTTAAGTAAAATAATGGGGTGTGGGAAGGGACAGAAAGGGCAATTTTACTTGTGGACAAACGCTTAAAAAAGACCTAGAAAAAAATTTAATCTTAGAATTATTTTAAGAGCTCTCTTGTAACAAACAATCTAAATTGAAACATCATAGAAACAGCAATTCAGCTATCACTTGCTCCTGTAAAAATTAATTATAAATACTTAAAGCATAAATTGAGCGAACCTAAAAAACCCACCTGATTTGAAAAAAATGAAAGAAAACTGAAATCTTGCTCGTTCAACGTTTTTTTTTTTTTGTTTTCCGTTTGTTTCATGTTTACGTGTACATACTTTTTTCTCCTCATGATGTAAAGTAAAAAAGATCGTCATTGAAAGCAAGATAATTTCAAAACAATAGAAATAGCCCTCGTTTACAAACCGAAATGTTTTTAACCTACTTATATATCTTGTTGATGGACATAGCACTACTCAATCTGCAAAGCGTTAAAGTTGGTTTTGATTTGCAGCTTGGTTTTGAACATGTCTACATGTGGACTTTTATCTGTGAAGTTGGTTTTATTCTGACTAGCGTTTGTTGCATACGTTACGCCAAACGCGACACAACAATCTCCTAATGAGGTCGACATCAGTGGGGCTTGCTTTTTTTACAGAGCGCAGGTTTTTGTCAAGACGACA
>JAWDGP010004271.1:0-16079 GCA_033675545.1 Elysia crispata | reverse complement strand
ATTATTACAATTACAACATGTACATGTACAAGTACAAATACAAATACAACAAGTACAACTACAACTACAACAAGTACAACTACAACTACAACTACAACTACAACTCCAAGTACAAAAATACAACTACAACTACATTTTTAACAAGGTTCACTACAACTACAACTACAACAAGTACAAATACAACTACAACTACAACTAAAACTACAAAAAGTACAACTACAAATAGAACTCCAAATCCAACAAGTAAAACTACAACTACAAATACAGCAAGTAGAAGTACAACTACAACAAAAACATTCCAACTTTAACTACAACTACAACAAGTACAACTACGACTAAAACTACAACTACAACAATTACAAGTACAACTACAACTACAACAAGTACAAATACAAATACATTGATAACAACCACAACTACAACTACAACAAGCACAACTACAACTACAACTATAACAAGTACAACTAGAACTAGAACAAGTACAAGTACATATACAACTACAACAAGTACAACTACAACTACAAATGAAAAAAAAAACAACTACAACTGCAATTACAACAAGTACAAGTACAACTACAACTACAAAAAGTACAAGTACAACTACAACTAAAACAAGTACAACTACAACTACTACTTCAAGAAGTATAAGTACAACTACAACTACAAGAAATACAACTACAACATGTAAAAGTAAAACTAGAACTACAAGAAATACAACTACAACTACAAATACAAAAAGTACCACTACAAGTACAAATACAAAAAGTACAAATACAAAGTAAACAAGTACAACTACCACTGCAATCAGAACAAGTACAAGTACAACTACAACTACAACAAGTACAAGTACAACTACAAATACAACAAGTACAATTACAATTACAAGTACAAGTACAAATACAAAGTAAACAAGTTCAACTACAACTACAACAAGTACAACTACACTTATAACTACAAAAAAACAACTACAATTACAACTACATCAAGTACAACTACAACTACAACTACAACAAGTACAAGTACAACTACAAAAACAACAAGTACAGCTACAACTACATTTACAACTAAAAATAAAAAAGTACAACTACAACTACAACAAGTAAAACTAAAACTACAAATACAAAAAGTACAACTAAAATTTCAACTATAACATGTAGAAGCACAACTACAACTACAACTACATCAAGTACAAGTACAACTAGAACTACAAGTACAAGTACAAATACAAATACAACAAGTACAACTACAACTACAACAAGTACAACTACAACTACAACAATTACAAGTACAACAACAAACAAAACAAGTACAACTAATACTACAACAATACAACTTCAACAAGTACAACAAGTACAAGTACAACTACAACTACAACTACAACAAGTATAAGTACACCTACAACTATAACAAATAGAGCTACAACTACAACTACAAAAAGTACAAGCACAACTACAAATGCAACAAGTACAAGTACAAATATATATACAACAAATACAACTACACCTACAACTACAACAAGTACACCAAGAACTACAACAAATACAACTAAAACTACAACTACAACAAATATAAGTATAGCTACAAATACAACAAGTACAATTACAATTACAACAAGTACAAGTACAAATACAAAGTAAACAAACACAACTACAACTACAACTACAACAAGAACAATTACAACTACAACTATAACAAGTACAACTACAAGTACAACGTCAAGTACAACAAGTAGAAGTACAAATACAAATACAACAAGTACAGCTACAACTACAACTATAAATACAAATACAAAAAGTACAACTACAAATACAACAAGTAGAGCTACAATTACAACTACAACAAGTACAAGTACATCTACAAATACAACAAGTACAACTACAAGTACAACTTCAAGTACAACAAGTAGAAGTACAACTACAACTACAACAAGTAGAGCTACAACTACAACTACATCAAGTAGAAGTACAAATACAAATACAACAAGTACAGCTACAACTACAACTACAAATACAAATACAAAAAGTACAGCTACAACTACATCAAATACAACTAGAACAAGTTCAACTACAACTACAACTACAACAAGTACAAATACAACTACAAGTACAAAAAGTACAACTACAACTACAACAAATAAAAGTACAAATACAAATACAAGAAGTACAACTACAACTACAACTACAACAAGTACAACTACAGCTACATATACAAAAAGTACAAATACAACTACAACTACAACAAGTAAAACTACAAATACATTTATAACAAGTACGACTACAACTACAACAAGTACAACTACAACTACTACTACAACAAGAACAACTACAACTTCAACAAGTACAAGTAGAAATACAAATACAACAAGTACAACTACAACTACAACTACAACTACAACTACAAAAGGTACAACTACAACTACAAATAAAAAAGTACAACTACAACTACAACTACAACAAGTACAAGTACAACTACAAGTACATCAAGTACAAGTACAACTACAAATACAACAAGTACAATTACAATTACAACAAGTACAAGTACAAATACAAAGTAAACAAGTACAAGTACAAATACAAATACAACAAGTACAACTACAACTACAACTACAACAAGTACAACTACAACTACAAATACAAAAAGTACAACTACAACTACAACTACAACAAGTACAAGTACAAGTACAACTACAACTACAATAAGTACAAGTACAACTACAAATACAACAAGTACAATTACAATAACAAGAAGTACAAGTACAAATACAAAGTAAACAAGTACAACTACAACTACAACTACAACAAGTACAACTACAACTACAACAAGTACAACTACAACTACAACTACAACAAGTACAACTACAAGTACAGATACAAAAAGTACAACTACAACTACATATACAAAAAGTACAACTAGAAATACAACAAGTAATTGTACAACTTCAACAAGTACAATTAGTTTAGGTTTAGTTTACTGCCCTTTTTGCCGTAGGCAGTTAGGGCAGCAACAAACTCTTTCCATTGCTCACGGTCCTGAGCCAGCATCCTCAAGGTGCTCCATGACTGTCCCATGGCTGCTGCCTCTGCCTCCACTGTCCTTCTCTAGGTGGTTTTCGGTCGCCCGCGTTTCTTGTGTCCCTCTGGCCTCCATTGGACGGCTACTCGAGGGATGGCATCTTGTTCCTTGCGGAGTACGTGACCTATCCACCTCCACCTTCTACGGATAATGATTGTCTCCATTGTCTCTTGTTGGCACTGTTCTAATAGGTCTTCATTTGATATGTATCTAGGCCAGAAGATCCGTGCAATTTTCCTGAGACTGTGGAAGGAAGATAACTTGCAAAGGTCGCTTTCTATCATGCGCCAGCATTCTGACCCGTAGAGCAAGGTGGAAAGAACACAGCTTCTATATAACTTAATTTTGTGTTCAGCTTGTACTGCTGTGATTTCAAAACTGGATTTAACATTCTGAAGGCATTTCTGGCTTTACCTAATCTTTCTACAATATCTTTATTAGCTCCTCCGTCCGCTGTAACATTACTACCCAAATATTTAAATTGATCAGTGAATGGTAGGTGAGTTTCGTCCACTCTGACTGGCCTAGGATTTGGAATATTTAAAACCATCATTTCTGTTTTTTTCTTGCTAATTTTCAAACCAACCTGTTTTGCATTTGTGTTTAGTTCGTTGGTTTTTTCTTGGATGTGGGTGTGGGTATGAAGGAGAAGGGCTAGGTTATCAGCAAAATCCAAGTCCTCTAGGTTCGTAAAAAGGTTCCATCTTATTCCTCTGTTCTTATCTCCAGTTGTTTGCCTCATAATCCAATCAATAGCGAGATTAAATAAGAGTGCTGACATTACACAGCCTTGCCTTACTCCAGATAAAACTTGAAAGTTGTTTTGACTATTTCCTACCCTGCAAGTAAAATTGTTGTAAAAACACTGGATAATAGAGACTATTTCTAATGGGATTCCATAATACCTTAAGATTTTCCAAAGGCTGTTCCTATGAATGCTGTCAAATGCTTTTTTCAAAATCCACGAAGTTGATGTATAGTTCTCTCTGCCATTCAATGCATTGTTCAATTATGTTTCTTAGTGTAAAAATCTGATCAATACATCCTCTTCCTTGCCTGAAGCCTGCTTGTTCTTCTCTAAGTTTGCCATCTACAGGGCTGCTTATGCGATTAATAACAATTTTAGCGAGAACTTTGCTTGGTATAGATAGCAGTGTTATTCCACGCCAGTTATTGCAATCACTTAATGTACCTTTCTTAGGGATTTTAATTATTACACCTTCATTCCAGTCCTCTGGTATTTCCTTCTTATTCCATGCTGTGGTCAATAATGGGAGTAAGATTTCTGCAGCCAATGGCGGATCAGACTTAAAAAGCTCAGCATTCAGAAAATCAGGTCCAGGGGCTTTATTGTTTCTTAGGGACTTAATGGCTCTTATGATTTCCTCTTTTGTCGGGGGTGTTGTTACCACGTCAAGGTCCTCTTCTGCCTCTTGGATATCCGGTTCAGTTTCGGGTGCTGGTCGGTTCAGGACCTCATTGAAGTGCTCAGTCCATCTCGCTTCCTGTGCAGTTTCTGATTTCAGTAATTGGCCTTCCTTGTTTTTGATTGGAGCTGTTGTGATACTTCTAAATTTCCCACACACCTGTTTTGTGATTTTATAGAGGGTTCTCTGGTCTCCTTTATATGCAGCCTCTTCTGCTTGTGTTTCCATGTCCTCCAGGTGCTTTCGTTTGTCATGTCTGATTATCTGTTTAACGGCACGATCAGCTTCTCTGTATGCTTGCTGCTGTTGAGTTTTAATTCTTTCCGAGTTTGTGCTAAGAACTTTCTTTTTAATATCTTTTCTCTCTTCTATCTTTTGCCAAGCTTCTTGTGATATCCAGTCTTTGTGTCTCTCATTTCTATGCCCTAAAATTGTTCTGCCAGCTTCTTGATATGTAGTTTTTACCTGGTTCCATAGATGGTTGGTATCTTCCATTTCTTGTTGTGTATTGTTCTCTTGGTCTGATAAGGCCTGAAACCTATTTCTAATTTGTAAACAAGTACAAGTACAACTACAAAAAAACCAAGTAAAACTACAACTACAACAAGTACAAGTACAAATACAAATACAACAAGTACAACTACAACTACAACTACAACAAGTACAAGTACACCTATAACTACAACAAGTATAATAAAATTTACAATAAGTACAAATACAAATACAAATTAAACAAGTAGAGCTACAACTACAACTACAAAAAGTACAAGCACAAGTACAAATACAACAAGTATAATCACAATTACAATAAGTACAAATACAAGTAATAAGTAAACAAGTACAACTACAATTACAACTACAAGAAAAACAACTACAACTACAACTACAACAAGTACAACTACGACTACAACTACAACAAGTAGAGCTAAAACTACAACTACAACAAGTACAAGTACAACTACAAATACAACAAGTACAACTACAAGTACAAGTACAAGTACAATAAGTACAAGTACAAATACAAATACAACAAGTACAGCTACATTTACAACTACAACTACAAACAAAAACAAGTACAACTACAACTACAACAAGTACAAGTACAACTACAATTACAACAAATGCAACTAAAACTACAACTACAACAAGTACATTTACAAGTACAACTACAACTACAACAAGTACAACTACAACTACATTTATAACAACTACAACTACAACTACAAGAAGTACAACTACAACTACAACTACAACAAGTACAACTACAAGTACAACTACAACTACAACTACTACAACTACATTTACAATTACAACTACAACTACAACTACAACAACATGGACAACTACAACTACAACTAGAACTACAACAAGTACAACTACAACTACAACAAGTACAACTACAACTACAACTACAACAAGTACAACTACAAGTACAAATACAAAAAGTACAACTGCAATTATAAATACAAAAAGAACAACTACAACTACAACACGTTCAAATACAACTCCAACGCCAACACGTACAAGTACAACTGCAAATAAAACAAGTACAACCAAAACTACAACAATTGCAAGTACAACTACAACTACAATAAGTACAACTACAACTACAAATACAAAAAGTACAAAAACAACTACAACTAAAAAGAAACAACTACAACTACAACAAGTACAACGACAACTACAACTAGAACAAGTATAAGTTGAACTACAACTACAACTACATCTTCAACAAGTACATTTACAACTACAACAAGTACAAATACAACTACATCGACAACAAGTACAACTACATTTACAACAAGTACAACTACAACTACAATTACAACAAGTAAAACTACAACTACAACAAGTACAAGTTCAACTACAAATCAACTATAAAAAGTACAACTACAAAAACAATTACAACAAGTGCAACTACAACTACAACAAATACAAGTATAGCTACAACAAGTACAAGTACAACTACAACTACAACAAGTACAAGTACAACTACAACTAGAACTACAACAAGTACATCTACAACTACAACTACAACAAGTACAACTACAAGTACAACATGTACAGTACAAATACAATAAGGACAACTACAACTACAACTACAACTACTAAAACTACAACTACAACTACAACTACAACAAGTACAAGGACAACTACAAGTACAACAAGTACAACTACAACTACAACTACAACTACAACAAGTACAACTACAACTACAACAAATACAACTACAACTACAACTACAATAAGTACAACTACAAGTACAAATACAAAAAGTACAACTACAATTACAAATACAAAAAGAACAACTACAACGACAACAAGTAGAGCTACAACTACAACTACAACAAGTACAAGTACAACTACAAATACAACAAGTACAACTACAACTACAACAAGTACAACTACAACTACAACTACAATAAGTACAACTACAAGTACAAATACAAAAAGTACAACTACAATTACAAATACAAAAAGAACAACTACAACGACAACAAGTACAAGTACTAATACAAATACAACAAGTACAACTAAAACTACAACTACAACAATTAGAAGTACACCTACAAGTACAACAAGTAGAGCTACAACTACAACTACAAAAAGTACAAGCACAACTACAAATACAACAAGTACAATTACAATTACAACAAGTACAAGCACAAATACAAAGTAAACAAGTTCAACTAAAAATACAACTACAACAAGTACAACTACAACTACAACTACAAGAACTACAACTACAACTACAACTACAACAAGTACAAGTAGAACTACAACAAGTACAACTACAATTACAACACAAGAAAAACAACTACAACTGCAACTACAACAAGTGGAGCTACAACTACAACTACAACAAGTACAAGTACAACTAAAAATACAACAAGTAAAACTACAAGTACAACAAGTACAGGTACAACTACAAATACAACAAGTACAGCTACAACTACAAATAGAAGTACAGCTACAATTACAACTACCACTACAAATAAAAACAAGTACAACTACAACTACAAGTACAAGTACAACTACAACTACAACAAATACAACTACAACTACAACTACAACAAGTACAAGTACAACTACAACTACAACGACAACAAGTACAACTGTAACTACATTTATAACAAATATAAATACAACTACAACTACAACTTCATTTATAACAAGTACAACTACAACTACAACATTACAACTACAACTACAATTACAACAAGTACAACTACAACTACAACAAGTACAAGTAAAAATACAAATACAACAAGTACAACTACAACTACAACTACAAATAGTACAACTACAACTACAAATACAAAAAGTACAACATCAACTACAACTATAACATGTACAAGTATAACTACAACTACAACAAGTACAAGTAAAATTACAACTGCAACAAGTACAAGTACAAATACAAATACAAAAAATACAAGTACAACTACAACTACAACAAGTACAACTACAACTACAACAAGTACAACTACAACTACAAGGAAAACAAGTTCAACCACAACTACAACTACAACAAGTAGAAGTACAACTACTATAAGTACAGGTACAAATACATCTACAACAAGTACAACTACAATTACAACTACAACAAGTACAACTACAATTACAGATACAACAAGTACAAGTACAACTACAACAAGTACAAGTACAACTACAACTACAACAAGTACAAATACAACTACAACAAGTACAACTACAACTACAACTACAACTACAACAAGTACAAGTACAACTACAACTACAACAAGTACACGTTCAACTACAACTAAAACAAGTACAAGTGCAACTACATTTACAACAAGTACAAATATAACTACAACTACAAAAATACAACTACAACTACAACTACAACAGTACAAGTACAACCACAACTACAACAAGTACAACTACAACTACAAATACAACAAGTACAACTAGGACTACAACAAGTGTAACTAAACTACAACAAGTACAACTACAACTCCAACAAGTACAAGTACAAGTTTAACTACAACTACAACAAGTGAAACTGCGACTACAAAAAGCACAGGTACAAGTACAACTACAACTACAATAAGTACAACTACAACTACAACTATAAGTACAACAAGTAGAAGTACAACTACAACTACAACAAGTACAACTATAACAACAACTACAACAAGTACAAGTACAACTACAACTACAACAAGTACAACTACAACTACAACTACAACAAGTACAACTACAACTACAAATACAACAAGTACAACTACAACTACAACAAGTACAAGTACAAGTACAACTACAAGTACAAGGAAATTTACAAATACAACAAGTACAAAACTACAACAAGAACAAACACAAATACAAATACAACAACTACAACTACAACTACAACTACAACAAGTACAACTACAACTACAACTACAACAAGTAGAGCTACAACTACAACTACGAAAAGTAGAAGCACAACTATAAATACAACGAGTAGAGCTACAACTACAACTACAACTTCATTTATAACAGTACAACTACAACTACAACTACAACTACAACAAGTACAACTACAACTACAACAAGTACAAGAACAACTACAACTACTACATGTACAACTACAACTACAACAAGTACAAGAACAACTACAACTACTACATGTACAACTACAACTTAATTTATAACAAGTACAACTACAACTACAACTACAACTTCATTTATAATAGTACAACTACAACTACAACTACAACTACAACAAGTACAACTACAACTACAACAAGTACAAGTACAAATACAAATACAACAAGTACAACTAAAACTACAACTACAACAAGTACAACTACAACTACAAATACAAAAAGTACAACAACAACTACAACCATAACATGTACAAGTACAACTACAACTACAACAAGTACAAGTAAAATTACAAATACAACAAGGACAACTACAACTACAAGTACAAGTACAAATACAAATACAACTACAACTACAACTACAACAAGTACAACTACAACTACAACAAGTAGAGCTACAACTACAACTACAAAAAGTACAAGCACAACTATACATACAACAAATACAATTACAACTACAACAAGTAAAAGTACAAATACAAATAAAAAAAGTGCAACTACAATTACAACTACAACAAGTACAACTACAACTACAATAAGTACAACTACAAGTACAACTACAAAAATACAACTACAACAACAACTATAACAAGTACAAGTACAACTACAACAAGTACATGTACACCTCCAAATACAACAACTACAACTACATCAAAATCAACTACAACTACAACTACAACAAGTACAAGTAAAACTACAACTACAACAAGTACAACTACAACTACAACAAGTACAACTACAATTACAACAAGTACAACTACAACTACCACTACAAGAAGTACAACTGTAATTACAACTATAACAAGTACAAATACAACTACAATTACAACAAGTACAACTACACCTACAACAAGTACAACTAAAACTACAACTACAACAATTACAACTATAACTACAACTACAACGAGTACAACTACAAATGCAACAAGTACAACTACAACTACAACAAGTACAACTACAACTACAACAAGGACAACTACAACTACAACTACAACAAATAGAAGAACAACTACAACAACAACTACATAAAGTACAACTACAACTACAACTACAACTACAACAAGTACAACTACAACTAAAACTACAACAAGAAAAAACTACAACAACAAGAAGTACAACTTCAACTACAACTGCAAAAACTCAAACTACAAGATCAACAAGTACAACTACAACAACAACAACACCAATTACAACTACAACTACAATAACTACAACTACAACTACAAAAAGTACAAGTACAAGGACAACTACAACTACAACTACAACAAGTACAACTACAACTATATTTATAACAAGTACAACTACAACTACAACTGCAACAAGTACAACTACAACAAGTACAAGTACAAAACAACTAGAACAAGCACAACTACAACTACAACTACAACAAGTAAAACTACAACTATATTATGTACAAGTACAACTACAACTACAACAAGGACAAGTAAAATTACAAATACAACAAGTACAACTACAAGTACAACAAGAACAAGTACTAATACAAATACAACAAGTACAACTACAACTACAACTACAACAAGTACAAGTACAAATACAAATACAACAAGTACAACTACAAATACAACTACAACTACAAATAAAAAAATTACAACTACAACCACAACTACAACAAATACAAGTACAACTACAACTACAACAAGTACAACTACAACTACAACAAGTACTACTAAAACTACAACTACAATAACTACAACTACAACTACAACTACAAAAAGTACAAGTACAACTACAAATACAACAAGTACAATTACAAGTACAACTATAACAAGTACAAGTACAAGTACAACTGCAACATGTACAACAAAAACAAGAACTACAACAAGTAGAATTAAAAGTACAAATACAAATACAACAAGTACAACTACAACTACAATTACTACAAGTACAACTACAACTACAACTACAAAAAGTAGAGCTACAACTACAACTACAAAAAGTACAAGCACAACTATACATACAACAAATACAATTACAACTACAACAAGTACAGGTACAAATACAAATTAAAAAAGTGCAACTACAATTACAACTACAACAAGTACAACTACTACTACAACTACAACAAGTACAACTACTACTACAACTACAACAAATACAACTACAACAACAACTATAACAAGTACAAGTACAACTATAAGAATTACAAGTACAACTCCAACTTCAACAAGTACAAATACAATTATAACTACAACAAGTACATTTAGAACTACAACTACAACAAGTACAACTGCAACTACAACAATGACAACTACAAGTAAACATGTACAAGTACAAATACAAATACAACAAGTACAACTACAACTACAACTATAACAAGTACAAAAATCAACTACAACTACAAGAAGTACAACAACAACTACAACAACAACAAGTACAACTACAACTACATCTACAACAAGTACAAGTACAAATACAAATACATCAAGTACAACTACAAATACAACTACAACTACAAATACAAAAAGTACAACTACAACCACAACTACAACAAATAAAAGTACAACTACAACTACAACAAGTACAACTAAAACTACAACTACATAAACTACAACTACAACTACAACTGCAAAAAGTACAAGTACAACTACAAATACAACAAGTACAACTACAATACAACTATAACAAGTACAAGTACAACTACAACAAGTACAAGTACAACTCCAACTACAACTACAACAAGTACAAGTACAAATACAAATACAAGAAGTACAACTAAAACTACAACTACAATAACTACAACTACAACTACAACTACAAAAAGTACAAGTACAACTACAAATACAACAAGTATTACTACAAGTACAACAAGTACAAGTACAAATACAAATACAACAAGTACAGCTACAACTACAACTACAACTACAAATAAAAACAAGTACAACTACAACTACAACCAGTACAAGTACAACTACAACCACAACAAATACAACTACAACTACAACTACAAAAAAAACAAGGACAACTACAACTACAACTACAACAAGTACAACTACAACTACATTTTTAAAGAAGTACAACTACAACTAAAACTACAACTTCATTTATAACAAGTACAACTACAACTTTCACCAGTACAACTACAATTACAACTGCAACAAGTACAACTCAAATTCAACCACAACAAATACAACTACAACAACAACTATAACAAGTACAAGTACAACTACAACCAGTACAAGTACAACTCATACTACAACAAGTACAACTACAATTAAAACTACAACAAGTACATCTACAATTACAACTACAACAAGTACAACCACAACTACAACAAGTACAAGTACAAGTACAAATACAAAAAGTAAAACTACAGCTACAACAAGTACAAGTACAACTACATATACAACAAGTACAACTACAAGTAGAACAAGTACAAGTACAACAAGTACAAGTACAAATACAAATACAACAATTACAGCTAAAACTACAACTACAACTACAAATAAAAACAAGTACGCCTACAACTATAACAAGTACAGGTACAACTACAACTACAACTACAAAAAGTAGAAGGAAACTACAACTACATCTACAACAAGTACAACTACAACTGCATTTATAACAAGTACAACTACAACTACAACTACAACTTCATTTATAACAAGTACAACTACAATCACAACAAGTACAACTACAACTACAACTACAACAAGTACAAATACAACTACAATAAGTACAAGTACAAATACAAATACAACAAGTACAACTACAACTAAACTACACAGGTACAACTAGAAATAAAAATACAAAAAGTACAACTACAATTATAACATGTAAAAGGAAAATTACAAGTACAACAAGTACAACTACAACTACATATATAAAAAGTACAACAACAACTACAACAAGTACAAGTAAAATTACAAATACAACAAGTAGAACTACAACAAGTACAAGTACAAATACAAATACAACAAGTACAACTACAAGTACAACTACAAATACAAAAAGTACAAGTAAAACTACAACTACAACAAGTACAAGTACAACTACAAGTACAACAAGTATAAGTAAAAGTAAAACTACAACAAATATAAGTGCAACCAAAACTTCCACTACAACAAGTACAACAACAACTACATTTATAACAAGTACAACTACAACTACAAGAAGTACAACTACAACTTATACTACAAGAAGTACAACTACAATTATAACAAGTACAAGTACAAATACAAATACAACAAGTATAACTACAACCACAACTACAAGAAGTACAATTACGACTACAATTAACAAAAGTACACCTACAACTATAACTACAACAGTACAAATACAACTAGAACAAGCACAACTACAACTACAAAAAGTACAAGTACAACTACAACTACAACAAATACAACTACAACTACAAATACAACAAGTACAACTACAACTACAACAAGTACAAGTACAAATACAAATAAAACAAGTACAATTACAACTACAACTATAACAAGTACAACAACAACTACAACTACAATTAGTACAACTAAAACTATAACTACAACAGTACAAATACAACTAGAACAAGTACAAGTACAATTACAAATACAACAATACAACTACAACTACAACTACAAATACAAAAAGTACACCTACAACTACAACTACAACAGGTACAAGTACAACTACAAGTACAACAAGTACAATTACAAATACAACTACAACAAGTACAAATACAACTACAACTACAACTACAAAAAGTACAACTACAACTACAACTATAACTACATTAAGTATTACTACAACTACAACAAGTGCATGTACAACTACAACTACAACAAGTATATTTACAAATACAAATACAACAAATACAACTAAAACTACAACAAGTACAAGTACAACTACAAATACAACAAGTACAACTACAACTACAACAAGTACAAGTACAACTACAACTACAACTACAACTACAACTACAACTACAACAAGTAAAACTACAACTACATTTATAACAAGTACAACTACAACTACAACTACAACTTCATTCATATTACCTACAACTACAACTATAACAAGTACAACTACAACTATAACTACAACAAGTACAACTACAAATACAACAAGTACAAGTACAAATACAAATACAACAAGTAAAACTACAACTACAACTACAAATACAAAAAGTACAACTACAACTACAACAAGTACAACCACAAGTACAACCACAACTACAACTACAACAAGTACAACTACAACTACAACTACAACTACAACAAGTACAAGTACAACTAGAACTACAACAAGTACAACTACAAGTACAACTACAATAAGTAAAACTACAACAACTATAACAAGTACAACTACAACTACAACAATTACAACTGAAACTATAACAACTATAATTACAACTACAACAAAAACAAATACAACTACAACTACAACAAGTACAACTACAACTACAACTACAACAAGTAGAGCTACAACTACAACTACAACAAGTACAAGTACAACTACAAATACAACAAGTACAACTACAAGTACAACAAGTACAAGTACAAATACAAATACAACAAGTACAGATACAACTAAAACTACAATAACAAAAAAAAGACAAGTACAAATACAACTACAACAAGTACAAGTACAACTACAACAAGTACAACTACAACTACAAATAAAACAAGTACAAGTACAACTACAACTAGAAGTACAACAAGTACAAATACAACTACAACTACAACTACAAATACAAAAAGTACAACTACAACTACAAATACAACAAGTACAAGTACAACTACAACAAGTACAACTACAATTACAGCTACAACAAATACAACTACAACTACATTTATAACAAGGACAACTACAACTACAATTACAAGAAGTACAACTATAATTACAAATACAACATGTACAAGTACAACTACAATAAGTACAAGTACAACTACAACAAGTTCAACCACAACTGCAACAAGTGCAACTACTATTCCAACTACAACAAGTACAACTACTACTACAACTATAACAAGTACAACTATAACTACAACTACAACAAGTACAGCTACAACTACAACAAGTATAAGTAGAAATACAAATACAACTAAAAAAATACAACTACAACTAAAACAAGTACAACTGCAACTACAATACAAAGGAGTTCTACAATTACAACTACAACAAGTTCAAGTACAACTATAAATACAACAAGAACAACTACAACTACAACAAGTACAAGTACAAATACAAATACAACAAAAACAAAAACAACTACAACTACAACAAGTACAACTACAACTACAACTACAACAAGCACAAGTACAAGTACAACTACAACAAGTACAGCTACAACTACAACTACAAGAAGTACAAGTACAACTACAACTATAACAAGTACAAGTACAACTTCAACTACAACACGTACAACTACAACTACAACTGCAACAAGTACCACTACAACTTCAACTACAACAAATACAAGTACAATTACAAATACAAGTATAACTACAATTAAAACTATTACAAGTTAAACTACAACTAGAACTACAACAAATACAACTACAACTACAACAAGTACAACTACAGTTAAAAGAAAAACAATTACAACAAGTACAACTACATTTTCAACTAAAACAAGTACACGTACAAGTACAACAAGTACAAAAACAACTGCAACTACAACAAGTACAACTACAATTACAACTACAACAAGTACAACTAGAACTACAACTGCAAAAAGTACATGTACAACTACAAATACAAAAAGTACCACTGCAACTACAACAAGTACAAGTACAACTACAAAAACAACAAGTACAATTACAACTACAACAATTACAAGTACAACTACAACTACAACAAGTACAACTAGAATTACAACCACAACAAGTAGAGCTACAACTACAACTCCAACAAGTTCAAGTACAACTACAATTAAAACAAGTAGCAGTTCAACTAAAAATACAAGTACAAGTAAAACTACAACTACACCAAGTACAAGTACAAATACAAATAAAACAATTACAAC
>JAWDGP010004269.1:77500-83075 GCA_033675545.1 Elysia crispata | reverse complement strand
AGCTCCAACAGTGCCGTGCTTAGCTAGATCACAAACATAGACATAGCAAACGCTGCAGTGCTATGGAAATCCAAAAAGGGCTCCTGCGTCTTTTCACGTCACTACAGCTAGATGATGCGGTTTGAGATCTTGCCTGGTATGTACCCTGCATTTTTGTTTTGCTTATATTTATATAATTATATGGAGCGTCCATTTGTTCTATCATCTGCTTAGTTTAAAGAATCTTATTTTCTCAAACTTGTGCATCAATTATGGCTAAGAAAGGTCAGTCTTTGCTGGAAACTTATAATCTTGATAAGCTGAGACCAGAAGAGAGCAGCTGTCTGTGATGGTTGTAGAGAAAAGCTTTGTACTGTAAAGATAAAAAAAATCAATGTTGATTTGGTTATGTGTGACATAGGAGAGAGAAAGACAGAGAGAGATATAGTTGGGAGGAAAGGGTGAGGAAAAGAAGAGAGAGATAGATTGAGGAGGAGAGAGGGTGAGAGATGAGAGGAGAGAGAGAAAAGGAGAGAGAGAGAGATGAAGAGGGCAGGGAGAAAAGAGTAAGGTGGAGGAGGGAGGGTGATAGAATGAGAGAGTGAGGAAGTGACAGAAAGAGAGGGACAAAGACAAAGGAGGTGGGAGAGAGAGTGGTAGAAGAGGAGAGAGTGAGGAGGGAGAGGGTGAGAGAAAGGGGAGAGAACGCTGTGCTCTGGTGAACCTGAGTAGATCTAAGCTCCTATGAACTCAGTACTTGATCTATCTCTGATCAGCTGACTGATATCTCAGGGAGTAGATCACTGGATTAAATTTCTCCATTTTTGACCCCACAGCAAACAGCAAGCCTTTCTATTTTCAAGACTGATCAAGCAGGACATAGTGCTTGCAACACTCACAATTTCCATACAGGATCGAGCTCTAGTCTTTTCTGCCAGCAGCCAAGCTCGGACAGAGCGAAGGTGCACGAAAAGAAAGACTGGGGGAAAGTCGAACCTTAAAGGTGACGTGTGAAATTTATTTTGAAAATTTTTCCAAGGTGAAAATAAATTGTATTTAGAAAATAAAATTTGAGATCCTCAGATTCGGATTGTACGTATCAAATTTAGCAAATTCTAGGCGTAATCGATCGTTTTTAAAGTTTAATACGTCATATATTTATTTTGTAATGAATGTATTGGATTATGTAGATATTTCCTGAAAAGTATAACGGGCCTACATGTATTGGCAGACTAGATCTAGCTAAAGTTCAAATGAATTGTGCTGCGTCTCTCTCTCACTCTCTCTCTCTCTCTCTCTCTCTCTCTCTCTCTCTCTCTTTCCTCTCTCACTCTTTACTTTTTTTTTTCTTTGCGACTCTTTCTTTTTCCGGGTTATTTCCATTCCGCGCCCTCTCAATCTTTCTTTCTATCTTTTCGCCCTCTCTCTTTCGCTCTATCTATCTATCTCTCTCTTTCTCTCTTACACACACACCTTCTATTATCTAAGTACATTTTTAATATTTTTTTAAATCTTTACGTTATGTCTTTAATCAGCCTATTAATCAGTCTTCCTCTGTAACTATGTATCGCTATTTCTCCATCTCTATCCCACTCTCTCTATCTCTCTCTATCTATCTATCTCTCTCTGTCTCTTACTGTTTCTCTTAATGACTCTGACCTCTTTGGAAATCTTAATAAATGTATATTTCCTTAGTTACATGTTATTTCTATCTCTAATGCATTAATGAACACACTCTGTCTATGCCTGTGTCTGGTCTTCCTTTTGTTTAAACCGCCTTGCTCTGCTGTTGTTTCTGTATTTCTGTGCTTTTCCAACCTCTGCCGAAATTAGTCGTTTTCATCTTTCTTGTCTTTGAATCAATATTTACCAGCGATCCTTTACCATTACAACCTTATTGTCATCAGTTTTCTTGCTTAACATTACTGCTCTAAATGGAAGCCAGCTTTTCTCTCAAACCCTTACACGGAACACATCATTCTGTTACATGGTTAGAAATTATACTTTGGTGGATGTCTTTCGAACATCGGCTTTTTAATTAGAGTTTTCATCGATTGACTTTTTATTTTTCATGCGTCGGCCGACATGTGTTTCAGCCTCTATGATTCTGTCTCTTTCTTTTTCTCTTTGCAACTTATGTGGATGCTTCGAAAGAATCAACAGAGAAAGTTGAGGGTCCATGAGGTGAGTGTAGTTGAACTTTACGTAAGTTTAAAAAAATTGCATTCTTTATTCACTCACTACCATTAAGTTTCTACAGATGCGATATATAAGCCACGAATCATTTTCAACGAACAGTTTATGAACTTTGTAGAAAAATCATGATTGAATTCAATATCTTTAATTTGTTTGATAGTTTTTCTACTTGATTTAAAAACTTATGTTCATTTATCAATTTAATTCAAAAATGAATAATACAATTTACAACACAGACCTACGAAAACGGTGAATTTTATTTTTTTTTCAACTCACAGTTATTCTACATGAGTTGTCGTTACTTTTGCACTTAAACAGTTAATTTCTTCATAATGGAAGGCTTACACGTATTTAGTAGAGTTCATGCCCTTACTGAGTGATTGATTCGGGAGGCTATTTCTTTGTATTCGTTCTGGGTCTCTCTGCAACTCTATCTCTCTTACTCTCTCTTTCTTTTTATCTTTGTGTCTTTCTTTCCTGCTCTATTAGTTTCTCTATCTCACAATCTTTTTCTTCACATCTATTCTCTCACTTTCAATCCAGTGTTATATCTTTCGGTGTCTGTCGATGTCAGTTTATAACTCACTATTTATATATAACTGTGTGGGACTATTTCTAGTTCTTTCTCTTCCATTCTCTCTCTTCCCCTCTCTCTCTCTCTCTCTCTCTCTCTCTCTCTCTCTCTCTCTCTCTCTCTCTCTCTCTCTCTCTCTCTCTCTCTCTCTCTCTCTCTGTCTCATGACCTATCATTTTGTCTGTATATAGTTCACTCTTTCTCTATACTAGAGCGCCCTTATTTGTTTGGTTTTTTTTTCACTTTATTTCCCTTAATATGCTCGCTTTTTCTGTCTCTTTCTGTCTGTCTGTCTGTCTGTCATCTGTCTGTCTGTCTGTCTGTCTGTCTGTCTGTCTCTCTCTCTCTCTCTCTTTGTCTCTCTCTCTCTGTCTTCCTGTCTTCCCCTCTCTTTTTCTTCGTCTCTATATGTGTCTTCTTTCCCTCACTTCTCCCACTTCCGATATATTTTAATACTTATGTCTCTGTCTATGTCAGTATATTACTGATTCTTTCTCTCTCACTGTGTTTCGTTATTTCTTTCTTTTTTTTTTCTGGTTCATCCTCTTTTACTCTATATCTCTGCCTCTCTCTCTCTCTCTCTCTCTCTCTCTCTCTCTCTCTCTCTCTCGTTATCTCTATCACACTTTTGATTTCTCTATCTCTCTCCATCTCTCTTTTTTGGCTATCTTCATTCACTTTTGATACATTTTTTACCTGTATATGTTCCGTATTTGATAATATCGCTAAGTCTCTCTATGTGTCGCTATTTCTATCTTTTCTTTCTTGTTTTACCTCTTCCACTCTCTGTCACAGTCGGTCTGTCTCTCAATCTACCTGTCTGTGTATCTCTCTCTCTCTCTCTCTCTCTCTCTCTCTCTCTCTCTCTCTCTCTCTCCCTCTGTGTGTGTCTCTCTCCATCTTACCTCGATCACTCAAGTACGGTTTACCTTAAGGATATGTACTTTGATTGTGTTTCTTTGCTTTTTGAAATAATATGTCTCTCAACTTTCTCTCTCTCTCTCTCTCTCTCTCTCTCTCTCTCTCTCTCTCTCTCTCTCTCTCTCTCTCTCCCTGTTTGTCTATACATCTTTTCTCTCCGCCTCTCCTTTCATTTTTTAATATAATTGTTTTTTAATTTTTATGTCCATTTCTAAGTAAATATTTTAAACATCATTCCTCTATATCTACGTGTCTCTATTTCTTCCACCTCCTTCTTGTCTTGACCTTTGGTTGTCTCTCTCTCTCTCTCTCTCTCTCTCTGTCTCTCTCTGTCTCTCTCTGTCTCTCTCTGTCTCTGTCTCTATCTCTGTCTCTCTCTCTCTCTCTCTCTCTCTCTCTCTCTCTCTCTCTCTCTCTCTTTCTCTCCCTCTCTCTCCATCTAACTTCGATCACTCAAGCACGGTTTACCACAAGGATATGTACCATAATTACGTTTATTTGTGAAATAATATCTTTCTCTCTCTCTCTCTCTCTCTCTCTCTCGCTCTCTCTCTCCCTCTCTGTCTATACATCTTTTCTTTCCGACTCTCCTTTCATTTTGTTCTTAATATATTTTTTTTAAATTTTTATGTCCATTTCTAAGTAAATATTTTAAACATCATTCCTCTATATCTACGTGTCACTATTTTTCCATCTCCTTCTTGTCTTGGCCTTTGGTTTTCTCTCTCTCTCTTTCTCTCTCTCTCTCTCTGTCTCTCTCTCGGTGTGTCTCTTTGTCTCTCTCTCTCTCTCTGTGTGTCTCTCTGTCTCTCTCTCTCTCTCTTCTCTCTCTCTCTCTCTCTCTCTCTCTCTCTGTCTCTCTCTCTCTCTCCATCTTACTTTGATCACTCAAGCACGGCTTACCACAAGGATATGTACCATGATTACGTTTATTTGTGAAACAATATGTCTCTCTCTCACTCACTCTCTCACTCTCTCTCTCTCTCTCTCTCTCTCTCTTCTCATTTTGCTCTCTCTCCTATTTTCCTACTAACCTTTTTGCTCTTTAGCTATTTCTCGCTATTTCTTTCTCCTATTTCCGCTCCTTCTTTTTCCACACACAAGCTCCTCTGCTTTCCTCGGGCTATGCCCCTTTCTCTACCTCACTGCCTCTCGCTCTTTCTCTTACATTCTGGCTCTCTCTCTCTTAATGATTTTGACTTCTTTATAAATGTATTTAAAAATATCTTTTTTTTTTACATGTTTGTCTATTTCTCATTCTTTAAAGTACATGTTTCAAAGTACACGTTCTGCCTATAGCTATGGCGGACATGTGTTTCAGTCTCTATTAATGTGTCTCTAGTTTCTCTCTTTGCAACATGTGGATGTTTCCGAATAAATGAAAAAAATATGGTTCATGAAAGGGGTATTAATGACCTTAACAAATTAATAATCATATATTTATACCTCTTTTCCACATTACAACCCTAGTGGCTTTAATTGGCGTACATAATACTAATCAGTTTGCTCGAACAGTTTCTTTTCTTTGTATAGTAATATGATTCAGATCGTTGTATTAAATTTGTTTGATATATATGTGCATACAACAATTATGGCTCTCTCTCCCTTTTTCTCTTTCTCACTGTCTTTTTCCGTTCAACCCTCTTTTGTTTCTGTCTGTCTGCGTCTGTCTGTCTGTCTGTCTGTCTCTGTCTCTCTGTCTCTCTCTCTCCCTTTTTCTCTTTCTCACTGTCTTTTTCCGTTCAACCCTCTTTTGTCTCTGTCTGTCTCAGTCTCTGTCTGTCTCTGTCTGTCTGTCTGTCTCTCTGTCTCTCTGTCTCTCTATCTCTCTCTCTCTCTCTCTCTCTGTCTGTCTCTGTCTGTCTGTCTGTCTCTCTGTCTCTCTCTCTCTCTATATCTCTCTCT
>JAWDGP010004269.1:42500-72500 GCA_033675545.1 Elysia crispata | reverse complement strand
AAAAAAAAAAAAAAAAAAAATTTTTTTATTCCTTTGTCTATGTTAGATTGAAGCTCCCAATTTCTCTATATAATTTTTACAATATTTTTTTTTTTTTGTAAACTTTTTGTCCGCATCTAAACCATTACATTAATCCGTTTACCTTCGTGACTGTATGTCTTTATTTCTTTTATATATATTCATAATATAAACCATTTTTGATATCATTTTTTTATACTTCTGTCTATGTCTGTATATAGCTCACTCTTTTTACTTACTAGAGTGTCCCTATTTCTTTCTTTTAACGGGTTAATTCCCTTCCACGCTCTCTCAATCTCTCTCACTCGCTCTCTGTCATTTCTTTTCTCTCTTTGTCTCTCTGTCTCTCTGTCTCTCTCTCCCCCTCTCTCTCTCTATCTATCTTACTATATATCTATCTATCCGCATTCCTTTGCCTCTTTTCAATCATTATCGAATTTTTTTTCATTTCTAACAGATCTTTCACACTTTGTCTCCTTCATCAGAAACCTTCTCTTACCTCGTACTCCTATATCTCTGTCTGCCTGTCTGTCCCTCTCTCTTTCTCTCTCTCTCTCTCTCTCTCTCTCTCTCTCTCTCTCTCTCTCTCTCTCTCTCTCTTTCACTCCCTACCTCTGATGCATGAATTTTGATATTATTATTATTTTATTTATGCCTCTGTCTAGGTTTGTATCAAGCCCACATTTTCTCTTTACCTTAGTGACCCTATTCCTTTCTTTTATTTTTTTTCCAGTTCCGAGCTCTCTCTTTCTCTCTCTCTCTCTCTCTCTCTCTCTCTCTCTCTCTCTCTCTCTCTCTCTCTCTCTCTCTCTCTCTCTCTATCCTGTGTGCCTCTTCTCTCCCTATTCTTATTTTTTTTGGTAGACCTTGTGTCTGCATCAAAATCAGTATATTAATCCGTGTTTTTTTTCTAACTGTGTTTCGCGACCCTTTTACTCTTTCTCATCAGCTTTTGTTTACTTCATTGATCGTCTTATATTTCCTCTTGCCTCTGCCGACATAATCGTCATTCAATCTCTATGATTCTTTCTCTGCTTTTTTTCTTTCCTATATATTGAGTCCTTTGGAGGAAGATTAATAAGGGGGCAAAGGGGGGGAGAGAAGTAAACTTGAAGTGCATAATACGAATCACTTTGCCAGAACAGTTAAATGCCTTTGAATAAATTCAGGAATAAGGTGATTATTTTAGATTTGTCTAATATTTTTTCTACGTGAGTAAAAAGATCTATGTATAACAAAAACTTTATCATCAAATACGTAATACATCTTGCGACACAGGAAAACGAAAAAGACGCAATTTTTATGTTTTTGCTTTCAAAAATTTTACACATGAGTTGCCCTTGATTGTTCTACACGTATTGTGAACAGTTGATCCGCTTGTTAAATGATTAAACTGTTTGCTTTTTCTTTTTTCTTCTCCAGGTTTTGCTCTTTCACTTATTCTCTCCTTCATCAGTATCTGTCCTCTTACATCTCTGTCTGTCTCTCTGCATGTCTGTCTGTCTGTCAATCTATCTCTTTCTCCCTATCTCTCTCTATCTATCTCTCTCTCTCTCTCACTTCCGATACATTTTTTTTTTCTTTCTGTATCTGTCTATTTCGATCTATAGTTCAGTATTTCTATCTTACCCAGTGGACTATTTCTTTCTGTCTGTTTTGGTTCGTACTCTTCCGATCTCTCCTTCTCTGTCTCTTTCTCTCTGTCTCGTTCTCTCTGTCTCGTTCTCTTTCTTTTGTTTGCCTCTACTCCATTTTTTAATAATAGTTTTCTTAAATCTTTGTTGTCTCATTATAGTCAGTATATTAATTAGTCTTCCTCAGTAACTATGTGTCGTCTTTTCTTCAATTTTCTTCTTTTTTTCTTCCTCTTTCGTCCTCACTTCCGCTGTATTTCTGTCTGTCTGTCTCTGTTTCTGTCTCTATTTCAACTGCGTGCCTCTTCTCTCTCTCTCTCTCTCTCTCTCTCTCTCTCCCTCTATCTCTTTCTCTCTTTCTCTTTCTCTCCTGTGTGCTTCTTCTCTCTATTATGATTTGTTTTGTAAACCTTGTGTCTGCATCAAAATCAGTATATTAATCCGTGTTCCTTTCTAATTGTGTTTCGCTACCCTATTGTTTCTTTCTCATCACCGTTTAATTATTTCATTTCTCGTCTTATATTGGCTTATGCCTCGGCCGACATGATCATGTTTCAATCTCTATGATTCTGTCTCTGCTTTATTATTTGTTACATATTATGTCCTTTGGAGAAGGATTGAGAAGGGAGCGGCGGAGGTCGGGGGGGGGAGAAGTAAACCTGAAGTGGATAAAATTCGAATCAGTTTGCCCGAAAAGTTTAATGTCTTTGAATAAAATCATGATTGAGATCATTATTTTAAATTTGTCTGATAGTTTCTCTACTTGAGTAAAACGATCTTTGTGTATTCACAAACTTTATCATTAAATAAGTAATACATCTTACGACAGAGGCATATGAAAATCACGCATTTTCTATAGTTTTTATGTTTTTGCTTTTAATAATTTTTATGCATGAGTTGTCATTAATTTTTCTACACGTATTGTAAAGAGTTGATGCGCTTGCTAAATGATTAACTCGTGTGCTTTTTCTTTTCTCTCCTCCAGGTTTTACTCTTTTACATTTTGTCTCCTTCATCAGTATCTCTCCCTCTTAGATCTCTGTCTGTCCGTCGGCATGTCTGTCTTTGTTTGTCTGTCTGTCTGTCTGTCTGTCGGTCTCTCTGTTTTACTCTATTTATGACTCTATCACTTCCGATACTTTTTTTTTCTTTCTGTCTCTGTCTTTTTCGGTCTGTAATTCAGTTTTTTCTATATAACCAAGTATTACAATTTCTTTCTGTCTTTTTTGGTTCGTTCCCTTCCAATCTCTCCATCTCTCTCCCCCTCTCTCTCTCTCTTTATCTCTCTGTCTCTCTCTGTCTCTTTGTCTCTTTCTGTCTCTGTCTCTGTCTCTCTCTGTACTCCATTTTTTGAATATATATTTTTTTAATTTTTGTTGTCTCATCTTAATCAGTATATTAACCAGTCTTCCTCAGAAATTATTTGTCGTCTTTTCTTCTATATTATTCTGATTTTTCTTCCTCTTTCGTCCTCACTCGCGCTGTATTTCTGTCTGTGTGTATTTGTCTCTCTCTCACTCGGTCTCTCTATCTCTCCCTCTGTCTCTGTCTCTCTCTCTGTCTCTCTCTGTCTCTGTCTCTGTCTCTGTCTCTCTCTCTCTCTCTCTCTCTCTCTCTCTCTCTCTCTCTCTCTTTACTGTGTGTCTCTTCTCCCCCTCTCTACTGTGTTCCTCTTCTCTCTGTCTCATGAATTTTTTTAGTAAACCCTATGTCTGCATCAAAATCAGAATGTTAATTCGTGTTCCTTTCTAACTGTGTTTCGATACTCTTTTTACTTCTTTCTCAAAAGCGTTTATGATTAAATCTCTATGATTCTGTTTCTGCTTTTCAATTTGGTACATATAGAGTCCTTTGGAGGAGGATAAAGGGGTGGAGGGTGTGTGTGTGTGGGGGTGGGGGGTGGGGGAGGGAAGTAGACCCAAACCTGGACTGGATAAAACGAATCACTTTGCCCGAACAGTTTAATGTCTTTAACTAAAATCATGATTGAGATCATTATTTTAAATTTGTCTAATAGTTTCTCTACTTTAGTAAAAAGATCTTTGTGTATTCAACAACTTTATCATTAAATACTTAATACATGTTATTATACAGGCATACGAAAAAGACGTTTTTTTAGGTTTTTGCTTTTAATTATTTTTATAAATGTGTTGTCGTTAATTTTTCTACACGTATTGTAAAGAGTTGATGCGCTTGATAAATAATTAACTCGTGTGCTTTTTTTTTTATTCACTTCCAGGTTTTCCTGTTCAGACTTTGTCTCCTTTATAAGTTTCTCTCTCTCTTACCTCGTCCTCCTTCATCTCTGTCTGTCTGCATGTCTGTCTGTCTGTCTGTCTGTTTGTCGATATTTCTCTTTCTCTCTATCTATCTCTCTCACTTCCGATATATTTTTTGTTCTTTCTGTTTCTTTCTTTTTCAGTCTATATTTCACCATTTCTATCCTACCCAGTGGGAGTATTTCTTTCTGCCTTTTTTGTTTGACCTCTTCCGATCTCTCTCTCTCTCTCTCTCTCTCTCTCTCTCTATCTATCTATCTCTCTCTCTCTTGCTTTCTGAATGGTTCTTTCATCTTTACAAATAATTTTAAATATTTCTATCTATCTTTCTTTCTTTTTACATTTTATTTCTCTCTCGAATTCTTTAATAAGCATGCTTCAAAGTATACGCTCTGCCTATGGGTTTGATTGGTCTTCCCTTTCTTTATAACCAGTTGTTTCTGCTGATGTTTCTGTGTTTTTCAACCCTGTTTCGAAATTAGTCCTTTGCATCTGTCTGGTCTTTGAAGTGATATTTCCCGCAGATTCTTGATCGTTACGTCTCTATTGTTATCAGTCTCCTCCTTCTACGCTACTCATCTACTTCAAGGTAGGTTTACAAAATTTTACATGGAATCTTTTATAAGATTGCAAATAATACTATAATGGATGTCTTGCGAACATCACCTATTTGTTATAACTTTTTTATATGTATATTTCGTTCCTGTTTTATTTTTCTATTGGATGACCCTGTTGGTTGGATTGTGGAGTTTTATTCTATTTTATTTGTATTTTAATCGCTTGTCTTTTAATTTTTTTATGAGTCGGCCAACATGCGCTAATTCAGCCTCTGTTTCCCTCTTTCTCTCTGTCTCTGTCTCTCTCTTTCTCTCTCTCTCTCTCTCTCTCTCTCTCTCTCTCTCTCTCTCTCTCTCTTTCAGTTAAGGATTTTGACTGTATTATGAATCTTTATATATATATATATATATATATATATATATATATATATATATATATATATATATATATATATATATATATATATATATATATATATATATATATATCTTTCCTTTTGCCACATCTTTATTCTATCTCTAATACCTAAATGTACACGCTCTGTCCATGCCTATGACTGGTCTTTCATTTTTAAACCACTGTTCTCTGTTGAGGTTTCTGAATTCCGTGGTTTTCCAACCTCTACCGAATTTAGTCGTTTTTATCTATTTTGTCTTTGAATCAATATTTACAAGCTGTCCTACACCGTTACAACTTTACGTTACTGCAGAATTGGTTTGGTCCACTATTTCTCTCTATTTGCGGGTTTTATACTTTACACGCTCTCTTTCTCTCTCTTGCTGTCTTTCTTTCCTTGTCTCTATCTCCCTAACTCTTTCTTCCTCTCTCTTCTGTGTGCCTCTTCTCTATTTTCTGAATATTTTTTTAGACCTTCCGTTGGCATCAAAATTAGTATATCAATCCGTCTTCCATTATAACTATATTCATTGCTTGTCTTTTATTTTCTTATGTGTCGGCCGACATGACTGTATTTCAATCTCTATGATTCTGTCTCTGCTTTTTCTCTTTGCTATATGGCAGATACTTTGGAAAAAAAATAGATAAAGGTCCATTATATGGTATCAATGAACTCAACATTTTAATACTTATATACCTCTATTTCACGCCACCATCCCAATGGCAAAACTTGGAGTACAGAATAGGAACTACTTTGCCCGAGCAGTTTAATATCTTTGAATAAAATCCTGTTTCAGATCATTAATTTTATGCTTTTGTCAAGGTGTGTATATAGCTCACTCTTTTTCCGTACCTGAGTGTTCCAATTTCTTTCTTTTTACGAGTTAATTCCCTTCCACGCTCTCTACCTCTCTCTCTAACTCTCTCTCTCTCTCTCTCTCTCTCTCTCTCTCTCTCTCTCTCTCTCTCTCTCTCTATCTATCTATCTATCGGCGTTCATTTGCCTCTTTTCTATCATTATGGAATTTTTTTTTCTTTTTTCATTTATAATAGATGTGTCCATCGTAGTTTATTAATCTTTCTTTCTCTCTAAATATGTGTCGCAATTTTTTCTTCTATTTCTGATTCTTCTTCTTTTGAACATATATTCCTTCTGTCCCTCTCTGTCTCTCTTTATTCTTTCCACTCCGTCTACCTCACTTCGTCTCGCTCTTTCTCTCTATTTCTCTCTCTCTCTCTCTCTCTCTCTCTCTCTCTCTCTCTCTCTCTCTCTCTCTCTTCTGTGTGCCTCTAGTCCATTTTTTTAATAAATATTTTTTAAAACATTGTTGTCTCATCTTAATCAGTATATCAATCAGTATCCATCAGTATCTATATGTCGTCTTTTCTTCTTTATGATTTTGATATGTCTTCCTTTTTCGTACTCACTCCGTCTGTTTGTCTATCAGTCTGTCTGTCGGTCTCTCTCTATCTCTGCCTGTCTCTCTGTCTGTCTGTCTGTCTGTCTGTCTCTCTCTCTCTCTCTCTCTCTCTCTCTTTCTCTTTCTTTTCTATACTGTGCGCCTCTTTTCCACTCTTTCTATCTTTTTCTCTATCTCTCTCTCCCTCTGTCTCTTTCTCTCTTTCTCTCTCATGAATTTTTGTTGTAAACCTTGTGTCTGCATCAAAATCAGTATATTAATCTGCTTTTCATTCTAAAACTGTGCCGCTATTTCTTTTATCTCTCTCTCTCTCTCTCTCTCTCTCTCTCTCTCTCTCTCTCTGTCTCTCTCTGTCTCTCTCCCTCCCTATCTATGTTTCTGTCTCTCTTGATGATTTTGACTTCTTATTAAATCTTTCAAACCTTTCTTTTTTTTCTCTTTTTCTTTATAACCAGTTGTTTCTGCAAATGTTTCAGTATTGCTGTGCTTTTCTATCCTCTGCCGAAATTTGGCGTCTTCATTTTTCTGGTCTTTGACTCAATATTAGCAGCAATACTTCATCGCTAAAACCTTATTGTCATCAGTCTCCTTGCTTCAATTTACCGTTCTATTTGGAAGACTTAAGTGAACATTTACTTTTCATATAACTTGAGTTAAGGTCAGGCAGCTGTATAAACCAGGAAAAAGATCATGGTTAAAATAAGGTCAGAACTGAAACTTCTGTCTAGGAAGTGTCTTAGGAATGTAACTGCAACAACGTATTGATCTTTCTGCTTAAATTGAAACATCCTTTATTGAGATTTTAGTGTGAATTTTTTTTGGCTAATATATCCAATAGAATAGCTGAATTAAGTACTTATAAAAAAAGGGAAATTAAAGGTAGAGGAGAATTTATTTACTCATTTCATATATATGAGGGTTAGCCATTCTCTTCAAATTTAGAATAATGTTTGAGAGATAGTACAGTGTTCTTAATAATAGAGGTAGACGATCACAAGTAAAAATTGTTCCAGACCTCTTTACTTACTTCTTCACAATCTGTAATACTGGCTGAGCTGTTATGTAAGGCCTATGCTTTCCACTAGCAGCAGTGAAAGAGGTTTCTTCAATCTTAAAAAGAGAAAGGAAGGAGAGAATTGGAGAAAAAAATATAAACATAACAAACATCACTACAAAAAAATTTACATTCATTAAACTGTAGATGCATATTTTGATCTGAAACATTTCTGTGGACCAAGCCTTAATCTATATAGGTTTCATAGATCATACAAATTAAACCTTCACTGCTGAGATTTGTAAAAGAAAACACAATAAAATTAAATACGGCTTTAAAAAGACAGATCAACTACAGCTAATTTTCAAATTGCATCTGTCACAAGTTTTCCCAGCCCTACACACTGCCTTTTCCTAATCCTAGTCAGCCAGGCAAGAAAAAAAATGAGAAATCAAGAAAGTGTGTATACATGTCTGTATGCCCATGTGTGTTTGCAGGGGGGGTGTTGTTTACCATTGATGTTACACATGGTTTTCATGTTTGTAGAGAACAATTCGTTGATTGAGATATTGCGTTAGAATATTTAACTTGAGCATGGGGCTTTGTATAAAAAGAACATTATTTCCCTTGTGAGGCACTGCTTAAATGTGTCAAGAATGTTAAATTTCCTATCACTATAATTAAGTTCTTATTTAATTATTTATTGCCTTTTTACTGTAGCTCTACCCCAGCATTGTTAACCTAAAATCATAGATGATCACATTATCTTCCCATAACTCAAATGGATTAATGAATTTGCCTCTCGACTGTAACAGGAACCCACACCATCCAGAATTCTTTATCAGTAGTGCAGTTTTTGTTTACATGGCAGTCATATTGGATACTACACGCATTAGCATGATTACCGACCCGTCTTGAATACTCAACTCAAAGGAAAAAAGCAGGAGTCAAAAATATATAACATGTATTGAAGAAAAAACAACAAAGAAGCAGCCTTTTATTCAAATTGTTTTGCTTTTTTCCAGTAATGTATCCAATATGGCTGTCATGTAAACAAAAGAGCCGGGACCGCACTGTTTGGTGTGGGTCGTTGTTCATGCTATAGTTGAGAGGCCCACCATCCTTAAATAACTTTGGGACTTGATCTAGAGTAATTGTGCTTGCTTAAGGTGAAAGCTACTTAAAAACTTGCTGAAAAAAGTCATTTCATAATATACTGGATGAAAAGATTCTAGATCTAGATCTAGATAATAGCTAGACAAAAATTTTAGGCAAGCCTAGATCTCGATCTAAATCTAGGTCTGCTAGATCTAAATCTAGATCTACTAGATTTAAACCTAGATCTAGATTAGATTCCATTAGATCTAAATCTAGATCTCGAGATTTCTAACACTACAGTGTTCGAAAGAGTATTAGTGTATCAAATTGTTAAAACACATGCAGGCTTTTAAAACCTGTTAATCGCACTATAAAATACTTTTTAAACGAAAGTTCAATGAAAATCAAATAAAAATATCTTTTTTACTACTTACTATTTCTCCAGTGAGTTTGGTTCGGCGTGAGCATTCGTACGTATTTGTACTAAATAATACTGTTAAGGGAGGTAACCGCATTAATTTTAACCATTTTTGGGAACTTTTGGCTGTGCATCGATTATACCCCATAGGTCATTCTGAAAAAATTGCAGCCAAATGGTTTATGGGAACTTTTTGGGTTCCCAAAAAAAAAATCGAAGTACCCACATTGCGCTTGAAAAAATATATACCGGTTCCCACATCTCCGGTAGTGCAAGAGTATATATATATATATATATATATATGTGTGTGTGTGTCGTTAGTGGGACTAGCTATCTTAGCGTGTATATATATATATATATATATATATATATTTATATATGAATATGTGTGTGTGTCGTTAGTGGGACTAGCTATCTTAGCTTATATATATATATATATATATATATATATATATATATGTGTGTGTGTATGTGTGTTTTTAAACATTTATTAATTTTTTTACTGGAGGTGGCTTGTGCCATTTTCTTCGCTTTTTGTTTTCAAAGCTTTCCTGTCTTTTATAATTTCATTTCCGGTGAGTACAATCGCATCTATTTTATTTTCTTTAGGCTTTAGTTTTTAATTATTTTATAATTGTATGCACCGTTTATGTAAGAGATTAGGATTTGTGGGTCTTATATTCATTGTGTGAATTCATATTTTAAGAAGCAACCTGCATTACAAGTAAAAGGCCTTTTTTATTTTTTTTATTTTTTTTTTTCGAAGTGTTTTGTTTCGGTCGTTTTAAATGTAAACAAACGGTGAGCGCTTGCTCGACGAAAGCGGTATCCCTTTACGTAACAGATGTATTGAACAAATATTGAGACGACGAAAACTATCCATAAAGAAACAGAAAGACCGTGACCAAAATATAAACAAAACCCGCTACAAACATACATAATGAAATACAAGCACATCTGATTTCATATAATCATTTTAATCAATCAATTAAGATCAATAAAATGACGCAAAACATTCTTTAAAAATAAATTGGACGCAAAAATGTGTAACTGTATGAACAAAAAAAAAAAAAAAGAGAAACTGTAAAAAAAATGTGAAAATGTTAAATTGAAACAAGAAAGTTTTTTTTTTCTTTTTCTTTTTTTAAATTATCATGGTTAAAAGTTTATTGCACTAAACATAAAGATTTCAAATTCTTCTTCTTTTTTTGTCAAAAGATAATGTAAAAAAATATTAATGATAATTTCTGATAAATATTAGATTTGCATAATTATCATACAGAAATAAATCTTCTTCTTAATGAAAAATCAATGAAAGAAACAAATATCCTTATACAAACAAACAGAATTTCATTCCGTCTTCTTTGGAAAAAAGAAATTCTCGAATACGAGGACATTTGAAAAAAATAAAAGAAAAGTGCTTTGCAGTGATACAAGAAACGGAGTGCTTAACATGTTTGACATTTCTCGGATACAATCTGCAGCTTTCTTACAATGGGCAGAAGCTGTATGCACAGGACCAGAAGAAGAATGGAAAACAATAGCCTTTCAGACATTGAGACCAGTCGCTGGTAAGGCGTTTTTTTTTAGCTCAAACAGAACCATCAAAGGTATTGATAAAGTGAAAAACCAATTTTCGAAACGGTAATTAGAAACGTAAGCAACTTTTAATAAGCACAGAGAGCCGCAAGATTTTATGAACCAACCAATTTTCAGTAACAAATATCTAACACACCACAATGAATCTCTTTACAATGAAATTTGCATTAAAAATAATATAACCTTTGTAAATGATTTATATGACGGAAATGACTTTATAAGTCTGGAGGAAATCATAAGAAAAACTGGAGTGTATCCTGCACGACATTTAGACTACAACCTTCTGACACTCGTTATTACACAGAATAAACCTCAACCATATAACCCTACTGAAATCAAATATTTATTAGAGATAAAGAAATTGGAAAATTAAAGAGAAAAGGTATAATACAACTTATAGCAGAATTTGAGCCATCGCATGCTACCACATTTTGGAACAACAAATTTAACTATCAAGTTGCGAAAGACATGTGGTCGATCCCATACAAATGTGCTAAAGAAACTCGACTGCACACATGGCAATGGAAAATAAGGAGCAATATTTACCCCATTAACATATTGTTAAACAAAATGGGTAGAGCGCCTAATAGAAACTGCACTCGATGCGGTCAGGAAGATTACATAGAGCACTTCTTTGCTGAATGCCCCGCAGTAAAACCACTATGGACAGAAGTAGCGAATCTGATAGCAATATGGCTTGCAAGAAGACTGACACTTACAACTTCTATGATTCGTTTGGGAATAGAACGAGGAAAAATATCCTCAAAAGAATCGAAAACTATAAATTTAGCAATTCTTATAGGAAAACTATACATTTCCAAATTTAAGTACGGAAAACAGACATTTTTGAAAGGCCTCTTCTACTCAGAAAGCCACCTTAGAAAATTAAACATTTTGAACTAATAAAATACATCGGTATTTATCAATGAAGCTTATATGTCGAACATATATGAACACCTTGGTAACAAAAGTTTATACATATATATATATATATATATATATATATATATATATATATATATATATGTATTATCATTATTATCATTATTATAATTATTATTATTATTTTATTCTATTTTATTTTATTTTATTTTTTTTAAATTCAGCAGTACTTACATCCATATTTATGTCATAATTATATGATGTTAAAACATTTGTAATTGTAGAAGTGATTATTATTATATGTTTTTTTTTGTCTTTTTTATTACTTTTGTTCTTCTTTCTTGCTCAAGAATTATGATAATAAAGAGAAAAGAAAAAAAAAGGCGATGACGAAGAAAAAAAAAACATGAAAAGGTTGCAAAGGCCACACAATAAAATTCAGTAGATACAAAATAATCTTCTTTATACATATAATTATATATAAAGCTAACAATTTTTAAAAAGGTATTCAGCAAAGATCTGTTTCAATTAAGTAAGATTTTGATTTAAAAAAGGAAACCAAAAAAAAAAAAAATTTAAATAGAATAGCAAAGGTTCCAAAAAATAAAAAAAAAAGAAAAGAATGGGTAAGCGCTTAGGGCCATGGTATAATGATATACCAAACTCACTCTATAATATGTGTTTGGAATATCGACCTATTCCACGGTTCGAAGACACAGATAAAAGAAAAACAGCTCGGAAAGCAACCCAAAAGGACTTAATATAAATGGATAATCGGAAAAATATCTTCTTAAATCATGTTTAAACATCTGGTAAGCATCAGTTGTTGTTTTTTTTAGGAATGATTTCTATTTTTTTGTAACATTACTAAAAAATAACAAATACATCTGTTTAAATGAATTACAAAAATAAAATCCAGATGGCCAATAAATGCAAAAAACCTATACCTAACTATTTCTCTGAGTCAAAAAAAAAAAGAAACAAATGTAAAAAATATGTATTTGAAAACTAGTATTACTTAATTGAAAAAACAGCATCACAACAAAAAAAAATAGAAAAAATTAGGAAAACATTTTTTAGTTAATAACTCTTAAAAAAATAAAAAACTGTTTACCATGTCAATATGCTTCTTTTTATGGATATCAAATATCAAAAGTGTTCTGGATAATTAAAATATTTTAAAACTGAAATGTTTTAATAACTAATACTTTTTTTTCTTTTTCTTCTTTTTCTTCTTCTTCTTCTTCTTCTTCTTCTTCTTCTTCTTCTTCTTCTTCTTCTTCTTCTTCTTCTTCTTCTTCTTCTTCTTCTTCTTCTTCTTCTTCTTCTTCTTCTTCTTCTTCTTCTTCTTCTTCTTCTTCTTCTTCTTCTTCTTCTTCTTCTTCTTCTTCTTCTTCTTCTTCTTCTTCTTCTTCTTCTTCTTCTTCTTCTTCTTCTTCTTCTTCTTCTTCTTCTTCTTCTTCTTCTTCTTCTTCTTCTTCTTCTTCTTCTTCTTCTTCTTCTTCTTCTTCTTCTTCTTCTTCTTCTTCTTCTTCTTCTTCTTCTTCTTCTTCTTCTTCTTCTTCTTCTTCTTCTTCTTCTTCTTCTTCTTCTTCTTCTTCTTCTTCTTCTTCTTCTTCTTCTTCTTCTTCTTCTTCTTCTTCTTCTTCTTCTTCTTCTTCTTCTTCTTCTTCTTCTTCTGCTTTCTGCTTCTTCTTCTTCTTCTTCTTCTTCTTCTTCTTCTTCTTCTTCTTCTTCTTCTTCTTCTTCTTCTTCTTCTTCTTCTTCTTCTTCTTCTTCTTCTTCTTCTTCTTCTTCTTCTTCTTCTTCTTCTTCTTCTTCTTCTTCTTCTTCTTCTTCTTCTTCTTCTTCTTCTTCTTCTTCTTCTTCTTCTTCTTCTTCTTCTTCTTCTTGTTCTTCTTCTTCTTCTTCTTCTTCTTCTTCTTCTTCTTCTTCTTCTTCTTCTTCTTCTTCTTCTTCTTCTTCTTCTTCTTCTTCTTCTTCTTCTTCTTCTTCTTCTTCTTCTTCTATTTCTCCTTCTCCTCCTTCTCCTTCTCCTTCTCCTTCTTCTTCTCCTTCTCCTTCTTCTTCTTCTTCTTCTTCTTCTTCTTCTTCTTCTTCTTCTTCTTCTTCTTCTTCTTCTTCTTCTTCTTCTTCTTCTTCTTCTTCTTCTTCTTCTTCTTCTTCTTCTTCTTCTTCTTCTTCTTCTTCTTCTTCTTCTTCTTCTTCTTCTTCTTCTTCTTCTTCTTCTTCTTCTTCTTCTTCTTCTTCTTCTTCTTCTTCTTCTTTTTCTTTTTTTTTCTTCTTTCTCTTCTTAACCGTCGTAGTCCTCATCATCGTCGTCAAAAGGAGATAACTTTGTTTTGATTAACTAAATTTAATACATCAGTTAAATAGCATTTCTAATCAAACGTATACCCTTATGAACATTTTTAATTATAATTTGGATTTCTGTAAAGTGACAGTTAAAAATATATAATTATATGCAATGGACTTTATAATTATTTTTTTTTTATGAACTTCCTATACTTCATTGAATTCTGTAAAAGCTTTGACGTAAAATTTAAAAACATATAACTCCTTTTTTTTCCTTTTTTTTAATAATTGTTTATACATTTCATTTGACTGAATCAAAATCCTTAATTGCTGAATCAGCAGGGAAAGAATCGTCAAAAGTTTCAGTTTCAGGCTCGTAGAATTCCTCAACTGAGCGAGAAGCAGCAGAAAGGTTGGAATGATTTCTAATTAAGACAGAGCGAGCAGGGACATTGGAATCTTTCTCATGTGATTCAAAGCGAACGTGGAAATTGGAATGTTCTTCATGTGACAACGAACCGGCAGTTTCATTTACCAAAGAGCTCTCATGAGGATATGAATCTCTAAACATCGTTCCGTTACGGTCAAAGGTGCTTTTAGAGCGTGGTTTTTTATGTGAGTGTCTGAAAAATATTTATTGAATAATCTTTTAATATAATTATACATATAAAACGATATTACTATCTTTGATGACGCAGATTTCTAACTTTAAATTAAGACATTTATTTCGAATAGACTAAGAAACAGCATCCGCCAAAAAACAGACTTCATTTAGATACAATAGTCCAAGATCTTCAAGATTGTAACCTATTTTATCATTTTTTGTTTGGTCATGATTATTTTGGATATTTGCCTTGAAATGAGGACAGGGAAATCGACCATTAATTGACAAATGGAATGAATGTGGGAAAACTCAGCAGGGAAAAGCAGCTTAAAAATACTTGGTGGACTATATACGTGGTTCAAAGTAGAAAGAGTGAAAAAAAAAACACTGTAAGCGAAAAGGGATAGCGATGCGTGGGCGTTCATGTTCACCTACGCTAAAGAGCTCGGCACCTCAATGATAGACGACACAGGCAAGGTTAGCAACAGGTTCATAAATCCCCTTTAACTATTTAGAATAGTATTATTATTTTTTTTTTTTTTGGACAAATTTGCCGGACATTGTTTTTTGTTTTTTTTATTTTTTTTTTAACAATAACCAAAAGACAATTCATACAATTTAACACAATCATAATCTAAGTTATAAATGCACGATTTTAAATTCGGTATTTGAGCAATTTATGAACTCTTTCATTTCGATTTGTTAAATCGTAAGACGCAATTGAAAATGTGCAAAAATATTGATTTGAATTTATTGAAAATAAAATTATAAATATCAACTAATGTGGTTTTTTTTATTTTTATTATGATTTATTTACATTACATTTTTAATACAAGGACACAGTTTAACTTACTGAATGGCAAGAGACATAATAGAGCAGGTCAAAACTCCCAGCACAAATATTGAAGAAGCGATGATTGCCATCCATGAGTATAAAAAGTGTTTCTCGAGTTTTGAATGTAGGACTGGAATATTAACATGGTAAGGACTCATTCAAGAGACAGTTCATATCATTAATATGTATAGTATCTTTTTCACTATTTCTATAAATCATTAAAGCATTTTTGTGGTGATTATTGAATCTATGTTATCTTTTAATAGGATTTCCAAACAATTTCTTCCATAGTGTATTTTCAAAGTCAATGACTTTGTGAATTAAAAAAAAATGATCTATTTCGATAAGAACGTTAAATTATGCAACTTGTTAACTGACTAAATCAGAACTTAGGCATGCCTGTGAACTTAGTTTAAAAAAAAAAATGACGTTCATGTCAAGTTATATATTAACCTTAGAAAATGAATTTTAAGAAAAAATATTGTCTTATCATAATTGATCATCGTTAATAAGTTCTACATTACTTACAATTTTCGCATCTTTCTCCTTGATATCCATCATCACATCCAAAAATACATGATCCATTCACATGGTTGCAGAGTTTTTTCGGCCCAGCACACGTTTTACTGCAAGTTTCCGAACAATCTGCTCCAAAAGTATTGTCTTCGCATGCTGCATGAAAAAACAGAACATACGTTTTGTTCTCGTTCGCTCTTTTTAATACATTTTGTGTTGAATGAGGTAAAAAAATTATAAGTGGGAAAAAAAGTGATACCTCACCACTATATATTGTTTTTTACCCATGCTCTGACAACATAATTAATATATTACTCAGAACTGAAATTTAAGCACACTAACTCAGTTTCTCCTTCTCTTTCTCTTTCTCCTTCTCCTCCTCCTTCTTCTTCTTCTTCTTCTTCTTCTTCTTCTTCTTCTTCTTCTTCTTCTTCTTCTTCTTCTTCTTCTTCTTCTTCTTCTTCTTCTTCTTCTTCTTCTTCTTCTTCTTCTTCTTCTTCTTCTTCTTCTTCTTCTTCTTCTTCTTCTTCTTCTTCTTCTTCTTCTTCTTCTTCTTCTTCTTCTTCTTCTTCTTCTTCTTCTTCTTCTTCTTCTTCTTCTTCTTCTTCTTCTTCTTCTTCTTCTTCTTCTTCTTCTTCTTCTTCTTCTTCTTCTTCTTCTTCTTCTTCTTCTTCTTCTTCTTCTTCTTCTTCTTCTTCTTCTTCTTCTTCTTCTTCTTCTTCTTCTTCTTCTTCTTCTTCTTCTTCTTCTTCTTCTTCTTCTTCTTCTTCTTCTTCTTCTTCTTCTTCTTCTTCTTCTTCTTCTTCTTCTTCTTCTTCTTCTTCTTCTTCTTCTTCTTCTTCTTCTTCTTCTTCTTCTTCTTCTTCTTCTTCTTCTTCTTCTTCTTCTTCTTCTTCTTCTTCTTCTTCTTCTTCTTCTTCTTCTTCTTCTTCTGCTTTCTGCTTCTTCTTCGTCTTCTTCTTCTTCTTATCAAACAGTTTAGTCACTTAAAGCTCCTCGATATCTGATTATTCGTGTTTACATTACAACAAAAACAATTCTTTAGTCCTTAACACACTCAGCCTAAACCCAAAATCTTTAACACCTCGGACCAAAACTAGTTAGACAAGTGATGCCCCATCAATCAAGGCTGAGAATTCTGATGTACTCCTTAGAAAGCAGAACCGATGCACTTTCTGCCTTGTTAGAGAATCGAAAGACAAAATCAGTCTGCACTACACATCTGCCAATAGCATGTTCCCCACCCAATCCGTTTTTTCTCTTTTTTATTTTAAAAATTAAAAGGTTTTGTTACTTTCTTCTGTTTCTCGACTATCTTGAACTGTTTGTGTAATGCTGATATCAAGCAACTAAAGCAGAACATTGGGTGTTACAGTTTATTGTATCAATAATCACAAGTCTTCTCCTGCTGTTTAAATGACCATTGGTACAGTATTAAACATCAATCAGCATAATACATTAATAGCATTATAAAATTTAATATCAATCGGTTTGAATTGTGTTTAAGTAATCAGCATGTTATACTTTATCAATTTTTTTTTCCACACGGTTGTCAGGAATATTAAACCAAAAATGTAACTGTGTAATGTACTAAGTTGACAATAACGAGAAAAAAAGCAAACAAGCAAAGCAAAACAAACTAATAAACTAAAATATGAATTTGCACAATATACATATTTTCTTACGAGTAAATAAATGATGCAATGAAGAAAAAAAGAAACCTTTCAGAAAAAAAACAAAACGGAAAAATAGCAAACTTCAACCCCTAACAGGCGGATAACAGTTCTAAGAGGACATGATAAAGACTCTCTAAGCTTACGATCCTGACATCTGTGTCCTTGATATCCATCAATGCAACCTAAAGTGCAGAACCCATTGACGTTGTTGCAGGTTTTGTTTGGTCCACCACACATTTCGCTGCATGTTTTTGAACAGTTTGCTCCAAACTTCTTGCTATCGCATGCTGCATGACAGAAAGAAATGTATTTGTTTAAAAGAAAATAATCATTCCCGTTTTAGAAAGATTCAACATTGAAAAAAGAAAAGTTAACAAAAGGGATCTTTTTATCAAGATATATAAACATAAAGAATCTTTACTGAAATTACTGATGTTACATCTTTGTCCTTCGTGTTCAAGATTGCAACCAAAATTACAAAATTCTTTCAAGTTGTTGCAAGCATTGCGTAATCCGCGACACGTTTTACTGCAGGTTTCTGAACAGATTTCTCCAAAAGTTTGCGTATTGCACACTGTATGGCAGAAGAAAAGCGTTTTTTTTCTTTTTTTTTTTTTTCAGTCTTAGTAAAATGATAATTTAATATTTGTGAGTTAAATCTGCTCCAAATTGTGATTTTTTTCATAACGCATTAATCATCACACTTAGCAAGAATATTCTTGTATGAATGATGTATTTCCTAATCTAAAAAATTCACCCAGTTTAAGTATAAATAAAAGTCAAACTAATATCCATTAAGTCAAGCTTTTGTGAGCAGTGTTATAATTTTTTCGAAAAATATCTTTTTTTTTTCGTTTTTTTTTTTTAAATCTTTATTTTTTTATACTCTTTCTTCTGTTTCTCGACTATCTTAAACTGTTTGTGTTATGCTGATATCAATTAAAGAAAGCAGGACATTGGGTGTTACAGTTTATTGTATCAATAATCACCAGTTTTCTCCAGCTGTTATAATGACCATTGTTACAGTATTAAACATCAATCAGTATAATACATTAATAGCATTATAAAATTTAATATCAATCGGTTTGAAATGTGTTTAAGTAATCAGCATGTTATACTTTATCAATTTTTTTCCACACGGTTGTCAGGAATATTAAAACAAAAAATGTATCTGTGTAATGTACTAAGTTCACAATAATGAAAAAAAAGCAAACAAGCAAAGCAAAACAAACCAATAAACTAAACTATGAATTTGCACAATTTACATATTTTCTTACGAGTAAATTATTGAAGCAATGAAGAAAAAAAGAAACATTTTAGAAAAAAAACCGGAAAAATAGGAAAATTCAACCCATAACAGGCGGATTATAGTTCTAAGAGGACATGATAAAGACTCTCTAAGCTTACGATCCTGACATCTGTGTCCTTGATATCCATCAATGCAACCTAAAGTGCAGAACCCATTGACGTTGTTGCAGGTTTTGTTTGGTCCACCACACATTTCGCTGCATGTTTTTGAACAGTTTGCTCCAAACTTCTTGCTATCGCATGCTGCATGACAGAAAAGAATGTATTTGTTTAAAAGAAAACAATCATTACCGTTTTAGAAAGATTCAACATTGAAAAAAGAAAAGTTAATAAAAAGGATCTTTTTATCAAGATATACAAACATAAAGAATATTTACTTAAAATACTGATTTTACATCTTTGTCCTTGGTATTCAAGAGTGCAGCCAAAATTACAAATTTCATTGACGTTGTTGCAAGAATTGTGTTATCCATGTCACGTTCTACTGCAGGTTTCTGAACAGTTTTCTCCAAAAGTTTGCGTATTGCACACTGTATGGCAGAAGAAAAGCGTTTTTTTTTTTGTTTGTTTTTTTAGTTCTAGTAAAAAATAATTAAATCACTGTAGTATAACTTTGCTCTAAACGTTAGGTTTTTTTGGTTTTTTTTTTAATATCGCAGTAAGCATCACACGTACCAAGAACATTCTAGTATGAGTGATGAAATTACTTATATAAATAATTCAATTAGATAACGTATAAATAAAAGTCGATCTTGTGTCCAGTAAATCCACATTTTGTGAGCAGTGAGTTAACTTACAGTGATTACTCAGTCAAACTCTTGTCAGCTAGCCATTGTGTTGGATATTAAGTTTACAATATGTATTTGCGGACTTGCTACTTTTTTTTTCTGCGGACGAGTCGAGTGATTACTTGTATTAATTTCCACACTTCTAAACACATAGAGCCAAAGCGATAAACCCGTAAATGTGCTACAGATATGTATGCAAGTCTGACGTCTACTTTCCTTACCTTGCTCGCATTTTACTCCTTGGTACCCATCATCACAACCGAAAATACAAAACCCATTGACGTCTTCGCAGTCGCTGTTTGGCCCACGACAGTTTGTGCTGCATTTTTTTGAACAGTTTGCTCCATAGGTCTGGTTGGCACACGCTGTATTCAATAGAGCAATTAAATTTGGTTGCACAAAAGTAACATTATTTTTTTATTTTGTTTTATTTCTTATTGCTTTTTTTTAATTGGAGCGGTGCTCATTAACTGCAGATTTTCTGTATGAAGACAAGCATGTTAATTTCTCTCTATTCGTATTTTTTTTATTTATTTTAGCCTTCTCTATACATAAATAGATTGTTAGAGAGATAGATTTGAACGATATATGTAATAGATATAAAGTTTATGTCCTGTATGAGACTTTTTTTTCTCAGACTTGTGTACGTTTCATTATCCGAGACACATATATACATATATTCAACAAAAACATATGGGTTACAAAAATAATAATCTTATAACAGATACAAAACTTATACACCCCACAATAGCGTTTTTCTCCTATTACATTAAAATAATTATATGTGTATATAATAGAGTTATATATACTCCGCAAAAAGATTCAGGTTACAAAAACATATTCACCTAATACATAGAGAACTTATAAACAGCACAATAGGGAGGAAAATGCTATCCCCTTTTTCAACGTATTGCATTAAAAAACAAAAAAAAAACAAAGAGGTGTCATTTTTAATAGCACTACTCATAGGCAAAATCCACCGACACACGTCGTTTTTTATGCATAAACTATCTATTTAGAAAAAGAATGTAGTATAAATAAAGATTTAGCTTATTTATCTCATTTTTTTCGGTCTTACTCTCATTTCTATGCCTTCTATTTAGTGAAAGACTGAATTTTATATTTTGACTCGGCTTTCACTTTGCTCATTCTTAGATACCGCCTTTTTTGCTTGTTTATATATATATATATATATATATATATATATATATATATATATATATATATATATATATATATATATATATATATATATATATATATATCAACTTACACTGATACAAAGAATATATGTTGGAATTTTTTTTGTTAATCTATAAAAGGCTAATGCAATATAATGTGAAAATGCGAATGTTCTTTTTAAAGATATCAACATAGATTTACTCGAAAACCAAAAAAATATAGCGTATTTGTTCAATATATCAGGCGTAAAAACTGCTTAATGAGGAAAGTTTATGTTTCTATTTCTAAATATGTAATCGAAAGCAACGGTACAAATCTTAATCTAAATTATTTAAATAGCAGTATCCAAACTTAATACAAAAAAAAATGTTTAATACTTCCTCAATCTAATATCTAGTCATATAAATATATAATATATATATATTATTTTTTTCAAGTTCTAAAGTACAACATTTTATATTTTTTTCCCAGAGAGCCTATATCCCAAATATATGCCGATATATTGAAAAGAGTTGAATAAAGGTTTTGAGGCTAGAACTGTCACTTCTTGGGGAAAACAAATTCTTCTCTAGCTCTACATTTAGGTTTTAACCATTATGATTTTTTATTGCTAGCTTGTGGTTTTTAATTAGCTTGACAAGCAAGACGTTAGAAACTTTGTTGGCCCAAGCACCTATTCTTCGTGGAACATACAAACAGGTTCTCATGAAAAAAAAGCATGATGAGCTTTGTACAAAACTTACATCCTGCGTCTCATAAAGTCAAGATAATTTAGGCTACCCACTACCAAAAACAAATTTGCACCCAAAATTCGGCCGAGCAAATGTGATACATATTTTTGTAAAGGTATAATTTTTCATAAGTTCTTAAACCTTGAGAGATAACTAGCCAAGTAGAAAGACTCGTGCTCTCTCTCTCTCTCTCTCTCTCTCTCTCTCTCTCTCTCTCTCTCTCTGTCTCTGTCTCTGTCTCTGTCTCTGTCTCTCTCTGTCTCTCTCTGTCTCTCTCTCTCTCCGTGTCTCTCTCTCTCTCTTACCTTCTTTCTCAGCCTCAGACTATATCTTTATCTCACTGATATATGTATATATATATATATATATATATATATATATATATATATATATATATACTGCAGGTCTTTTAACATTTTACTAAAAATTTCTTTTAATGTACGCCGTATTACATTATTTTCGATTTTATCTAGAATTAAATCATGAAAGAGATTGAAGTTAAGGATAAAAAACAAGTATTCAAAGAAAAAAAAACAAAACAAAAAAACAAAAAAAAACAAACAAAGCAAACGTTTCTTTCGCTTAACTACAAAAGAAAAGAAAAATGTTGAGTTATTAAATTCTATTTCTTGTGATGTACACCTGCCCTAAGATTTATTCTAAGTGTATGGCATAAGTAATATCTGAATCTGTGGACTATTAGCTAATATCGTCGGCATGTCATTGTTTTTTATATTCAATGTTTGAACTCAACCCCATTTTCAATTAAATGAAATTCGCAAGTTTAAAAGGGTTAAATAAAAAAAAATATAATAAGTCTATATTAATTTCTTTTAAGAGTCGCAAATAATCTTATGACATTTACTTGTATAATATTCACACATGTAATATGCCTTCTTAAAACAAGACTGATCAAGAAAATGTGCGTCTTGATTCCGCTTTCTTACGATAACCACACAGTTCTTTCCCTTGTTATAACGACCTGTTTTATTATTCTTCCAAGGGACACCTGTTATCTGAAACAATATATAAAAAACATCATTTCTTTCTTTGTTAAGATTAAGGTCGAGAAAAAATGTTTAGAAAAGAGTAGTATATTCATGCGTGTTTCAGATTTGCTTAATTACATTTGCAGTACTATATAAAAGTTTGGTGGTTTTATAGGATACTAAAATATTAGACTCGGGAAATTAAACAAAATAAGAATAAAAATAGCGGTTTAAAAAATTGTCATCAGCAATTTGTTTTTTCGAATACATTCCACTTAGCAAATAAAAACATGTAAACTATACAATCAATGTTTATGATAAAAGACACAATTTCTAACCTTTTTTCTTTTATCAAGCCAATTAAAATCACCTTCATGACTTCGATCGTTCAGTCCAATCCAGAACTCAAAATTGACATATGACCTTTTGTCTTCTATATATATATATATAGAAACAAAATACAACAAACAATATTTCATCAATACGAACCGCTTGGAGTAATTAACTACTTCTTTTATTAGACACTTATTTTGTTAATGATGACAAAGTGTTTAAAGTATACTTAAATCTGCAATTTAAACTTTGCTTTTCTGTTAACGGAAACGATTCTTTTTACCTGAAAAATTTGCATCCATATGTATTCAACTTTTCACCTATTAAATTTTTCAGATTTGTAATCTGCTTATCCCAGTAAAAATATAACATAATGTTTATGCAATATGATTCATTAGTTAAAGTGATTCTTATTATAAATTTAATGAAGTAAAAAATAAAAACCAACTCATCCAATAAATGGCAATCTAAAAAAAATAACTTCACGCTATCATGCAAAGGATCTAAATAATGTCATTTGCTACATTATTAAAGACCCGATGAATAAACATATGATATATTTTAACCAGATATTACCATATTTTCAAAGAAACAGACTTAGTAAATTTTGACACCTGAGTCCACTGGAAGTGAAAGTGACTCGCCTTATCTTCTAGTAAAAGAGACAGTTCAAACCAATGGTAATCTAAAATATTCAACATCACGTTATCATCATTTTGCAGGCAACCTAATCCCAATCTGGGAATATTTCACATTATATTAAAACATTGCATATTAAGTTTCTACAAGCACATTACCATAAATAAGTTTTTCCTTCTCCTTGCTGTGATTGATCAACAGATCAGCACCAACAGTTTTACAACTGTCCCTTGCTCTAGTCCATGTCTTTCTCATTAAGACCGGCCGAATGCATGATCGAGATGCCATGCTTGTAATCCATCTATATGGACACTTATCTTTATTGGATATAGTGGAGACATATTGTATTATCTATTCCATAAATGCTTACAACTTAATATCGCACTATAAATGTTATGGTTAAAAAAAAAACAAAAAAAAAACCAGCAAACATGAAAAATCAATAGTCAAGGTTACCAAAATATGTTTCAAATGGAAAACGAAATAAACAGAGATTACCTTGAAGAAAAGATATTGACGACAAAGAGTCCATTTTTTTCTAAACAATGAAATCATAGGGAGTCCTGACCTGGGTGTGGTTTGGCCCCCTTAGAGTGTCAGAAGTTCAGGGCCGAAACAATTGCTACAGGGGGGGTTTATTCTCTTAAGACTCCCTGTTATCTAGCTCCACAATGAGTTTCTACCTATTACACATGGCATGTCCATTGACTTCCGGGAATAGGACGTTCAGGAGAGACCAGAGGACTCCCGGAAAGACAGGTGACACTAGGAGAGACTAGATTCGAGGCTGTGCGGGCTAGCCACCACTTGGCCTCTAAAATAAATCGCTAGTAAAGAGAGATGCTCCCAGGATCTACCAAACGGGGGAAAGAATGATGGATCAATCGGTGACAAATCAATCACGACTGAAAACGTCCAAAGGACTACGGCATCAGAACAACGGAGAAACTTGAAAATGGACTGCCAATGTGTATGTGGCAGAAGATTTACCACCGCAAGAGGGATAAAGATCCACAGGACTAAAATGAGCTGGTTGAATGCGTCGACGAATTAAACTGCAGCTTACTGCTCAGGCAGAAAAAAACGTTGGAAAACCAAAGCAAGGTTCAAAACCACAGTGCTGAGGAGTCTGACAAAGAAATCCGACAGCTCATCAACGCTAAACGCCAGAAGATCAACTTTCCACCAGCAAGCACAAAAGAACAATGAGAAGCTCTGGATAGAAAAAATAGTCCTGCAACTGGACAAGCTCATCAGTAAAAGCACTTTTGAGCACTTACCACTTTCGGTGGCATTATCTACCAGACATGTCTTAAAACCTTTGGGACTAAACACTATCAAGCCACAAAAGAACCCAAGAAAAGTAGAAGGCAACGTGAGATAGAAACCCTGAGAAAACAGAAGAAAAAATTAAGGACACAAATGAAAACAGCGACTATAGAAAAGAAAAATGGGCTGTATGAGCTTTGGCGACGTTTAATTACGAGACACTCAGCACTGAGCAGAGCAGAATCCGCAAGGAAGAGACGAATGCAAAAGAAAAAAGAACCAGGAACGCTTCTATAAAGACCTATTTTAGTTTGGAAGACAACTCTTCCAGCAACCAAGATCAGGTTCTCATTCAGTACAGAACGAACAGCTGGAGACCCACCTGAGGAAAACATATTCTGACCCAACTAGAAAAGATCCTCTACGTGAACCTGTAGGTCTGGTGTGGCCAGCTGCTCCTGGAGAATAATTAAAAAGCAAACCACCAAGCTTGAAAGAAATCAATGCAGTAGTGCAAAAAGCAAGAGCGAAGTCAGCTCCAGGCCCCAATGTAGTGCTTTATCTACCGTATAAAAGAAGGCCAAACGTTCTAAAGCGGTTTTCAAAAAATTCTCCAAAGAGCATGGAGCAACCTCAAGATCAGTGAGCAGTGCATGTCTGCTGATGGAGTTTATATACCCAAGGAGCAAAACTCGACTGAAATAAATCAGTTTCAACCAATCTCGCTGTTGAATGTAGAAGGAAAGATATTCTTCCCAGTCATGGCCTCCCGCTTAACAAAATGTGTCACTGAAAATGGATATATAAAAATCTCGGGCTAGAAAGGAGACATCCCCGGAGTTTCTGGATAATTAGAGCATGCAACGATGATCAGGGAAGCTATTCAAAGGGCAAATTCGGAAAAACTTAACCTTCACGTCACTTCTTTGGACCTGGCAAATGCTTACGGGTCGGTACCACATCAAATGATTCAGCTGGCCCTGAGGACGTGCCATGTTCCCGAGGATATACAAGTCATGCTAGATGACTATTTCAGCGGTTTTTAGATGATATTCTCCACTAATAGCTAAACCACAGACTAGATCAAGATGGAAATTGGAATCGCCATGAGCTGTACCATATCCCTAATCCTGTTCGTCATGGCTATGGAAGTCATCTCGAAAGCAGCAGAAGGTAGCGCATGCCCGGCTAATCTAGGTGGTGGTTGCTACATGTCGCATTCATGGTTGATACCACCATAATCTGCTCAAAGGAAGACGAAACACGCCGAATGCTAGAGCACCTCGACGTCTTAATGGCATGGTGCAGGATGAAATTCAAACAAAAGAAGTCTCGTAGTCTCTCCGTAATGAAAGGTATGCTAGATGCGACGACGACATTCACAGTGGCCAATCAGAAGATACCAACGGTCAGTCAAGAACCAGTTAAGAGCCTTTAGAGATGGTACGATTCATCCATGAAAGGTACCAAAAGAGGACTAGAAACAGTAGAACTTGCTACCGAACGAGATCTGGCACATGGCGTCACCTTTGATCAGTCTTCTTATCATATCAGTGCACGATCTCCTGCACTCAAACGCAAATCTGGTACAGTGGGGAAAGAAAGAGGACCCCACTTGTCCGCTATGCCAAGGCAGGCAGACCACAGAGAATGTCTTGAGTTCTTGCAAAATCGCCCTTTCACATGGGCGATACACATGGAGGCATACTTGAGTCCTTCAGAAACTTGCCGCTATCATAAGCACGGTTAAAAGAGAGACTACCCTCCCTAATACCAACGCGTTGATATTCACAACGGAAGGAGGCGCTAAGTCATGGCACGGAAGGCCGGTGAGGAAAACAAACCAGATAAAATGCCCTCTAGACGGTTGTGATGACTCCATAACCAGAAAATACATGTTTTGTATGTAGGAAACTGGGTTAAAGCAGGATACTCAAATAAGCGGACTGTCTTATTTAAAGAACAAAGAAATATTGATTGCAATGATGTGCACCATCACAGAGTTGCTTGCCCAAACTTAAAGCCTTCCTCTTTACACGTCGAAAAATAAAGGAATTCGACAGTGCGTTTTGGCTACCAGACCTTCGCCCGGTTTGTGACCTTCTGTCTTGATAGGTACTGAGATCTTTAGATTTATGCCTAGGCAATAAGAGGTGGGAGTAAGGATATTCCGCGTGGATATATACCGGATAAGTGGAGTAAAATGCTAATTCCTCTTGCGTCACGGGATAGCAGCCTAAAATTATGTCTAATTAATCTATCTGATCACGTGGTAACCATTTAGTTTGAGTCGTCGTTTGCTAAAGATTGCACTACTCCTATCCCCATAGGTTTTTTTTTTTTTGAAAAAGAGGGGGGGTTGCAGTAAGCCCTGAAACTCTTGTGTCACGGGAAAACAGCCTAAAATTATGTCTGATCAATCTATCTGACCAGATGGTCACCATTTCGTTTGACTTATCATTTCCAAGGCATAGCTCTACACCGAGCTCCATACAGGTTGGTGGGGGTTGGGGGTTGTGGGGGGGGGGTTTCCAGTAAGCCCTGAAACTCTTGTGTCACGGGACAACAGCCTAAACATTTTTATGATTAATCTATCTGACCAGATGGTCACCATTTCGTTTGTCTCATCATTTTTAAGTGATAGCCCTGCACCGAGCCCCATACGGGTAGGTGGGGTTGGGGGTAAGGGTTGACAGTATTGAACAGTTAATACATCCCGCCTGGTCTGACTCTGACATGGGCGGGTATGCGGTTTGGGTCCAGCATTAATACCATTATGATTCACCTTTGCATCTTCCTTACTTGGAGAGGTGAGAGGGGGAAGGGGGTGTATGGTGTCTATTCTTGAGGTAATTTGTCATGATGCCATGACATAATGATAATGAGTTGAATAATATGGAATAGTATTGTAGGAATTTCTTTTTTTTTTTTTTTTGGAAAGAGGCAAAAGAAAAGAAAAAGAAAAAAAGATGTTGAAGAACTATACATTGAGGTGGAAAAGCGTGAGGGCGCAGGGCTGAGCTTTTAAATTCTGGATTTCGAGCTTCGGGAGGAACTTTTTTATATTATGAAATTGATTAAATGATTGGAGGACTATAAGCCTGAAAGCTAACATAACAGGAAATAAAGTTATCTCAGAGAAGAACGTAGAGGGTACAATGTCATTTGGTCCACAAACTGAATGAAAGTGATGCCACTTTGGGATTTGAGGAAACAGATCACGTGGTGACTGTATACTTGCCGGGTATTGAGTAACCTTAAAGCTTAAAATAAAAGGGAAAATAAAATAGTGGGAATAAAACAAAGAGATATGTGATATGTGTAGGGGGGTTAATATAATGGTATCCTGGAGAGGAAAAACGTTGACCTGGAGGAGAAGGAGGGAGATAGGACATACTCGATTCTGGGTAGAGGATGACCCTCACCTGAACCTCTACGTTCTAGCTCTGGCAACCCAAGAGCAGGGATAGGTACGTTGCAGGAGACGGAAAGGTTGAATAAATACAAGTAGGTGACAATTTTTCTTTCTGTTTTAATCAGGTGCTAGCATCATTGGAGAGAGAGGAGTTTTGTGTAGCCGGCGTCTCTTGGCTAGATAAGACGGGGGCGTAAAGAAATTTGAGGTGGGCGCTTCTTAACATATTCTTTGGAGAGATATACATGTTTTACATTAGATCATGTGTCACTGACATTAAAAAAGGATGTTAAATCTAGAGGCTTGCAACTGTGGCTTCTATTTTTAAACATTTCCGAATCGATTGATTCGTATTCCTTATATTTTTGTTACATTCTAATCTAGTTTTTACTCTGAGTTTAAGACTATCATTTAAGATCTGACTCGTCTAGTATTTAGTTTATTTACAAAAGAAGAATAATTTTACTGCGGGCTCTACATCGATTAAAAAGAAATCAAAGATGCTTGATAACATTAACATAGTATTACTTAAACCTATTAAATACTGAGAATGTGAATGCTGCAAGACCTAGATTACTTACCTTTTAAAGTGCCGCATATAAACAAATTAAAGATAACAGAAAAACAAAAACAAAAGAAGCTCCAAGATCTAACCATAACGTATTCATAATCTAGGCAACCTATACCGTTTAAACTCTTTTCTAAATTTCAAAAATTATTTTAATTTAATCTAACGATTTTTCTTCGACTCCATTTTTTTTTAAATTTAATAGCAGCTACAAATATGTTTAAATTAAATATATTTCACATGTTAGCCATTGCAACGACTTTTATCTCTAAAGGCACTGCTTTTGCTTCCGGATGCATTAGTTTTTTGGTGCGTTTAAGGATTTTCCGTTCAATAAGTGTTTTAAAAATTTCTTTTGTAGATCAAGAAGAAGAAGAAGAAGAAGAAGAAGACGAAGAAGAAGAAGACGAAAAAGAAAAAGAAATAGAAGAAGAAGAAGAAGAAGAAGATGAAGAAGAAGAAGAAGACGAAAAAGAAAAAGAAAAAGAAGAAGAAGAAGAAGAAGAAGAAGAAGAAGAAGAAGAAGAAGAAGAAGAAGAAGAAGAAGAAGAAGAAGAAGAAGAAGAAGAAGAAGAAGAAGAAGAAGAAGAAGAAGAAGAAGAAGAAGAAGATGAAGAAGAAGAAGAAGAAGAAGAAGAAGAAGAAGAAGAAGAAGAAGAAGAAGAAGAAGAAGAAGAAGAAGAAGAAGAAGAAGAAGAAGAAGAAGAAGAAGAAGAAGAAGAAGAAGAAGAAGAAGAAGAAGAAGAAGAAGAAGAAGAAGAAGAAGAAGAAGAAGAAGAAGAAGAAGAAGAAGAAGAAGAAGAAGAAGAAGAAGAAGAAGAAGAAGAAGAAGAAGAAGAAGAAGAAGAAGAAGAAGAAGAAGAAGAAGAAGAAGAAGAAGAAGAAGAAGAAGAAGAAGAAGAAGAAGAAGAAGAAGAAGAAGAAGAAGAAGAAGAAGAAGAAGAAGAAGAAGAAGAAGAAGAAGAAGAAGAAGAAGAAGAAGAAGAAGAAGAAGAAGAAGAAGAAGAAGAAGAAGAAGAAGAAGAAGAAGAAGAAGAAGAAGAAGAAGAAGAAGAAGAAGAAGAACAAGAAGAAGAAGAAGAAGAAGAAGACGAAGAAGAAGAAGAAGAAGAAGAAGAAGAAGAAGAAAAAGAAGAAGAAGAAGAAGAAGAAGAAGAAGAAGAAGAAGAAGAAGAAGAAGAAGAAGAAGAAGAAGAAGAAGAAGAAGAAGAAGAAGAAGAAGAAGAAGAAGAAGAAGAAGAAGAAGAAGAAGAAGAAGAAGAAGAAGAAGAAGAAGAAGAAGAAGAAGAAGAAGAAGAAGAAGAAGAAGAAGAAGAAGAAGAAGAAGAAGAAGAAGAAGAAGAAGAAGAAGAAGAAGAAGAAGAAGAAGAAGAAGAAGAAGAAGAAGAAGAAGAAGAAGAAGAAGAAGAAGAAGAAGAAGAAGAAGAAGAAGAAGAAGAAGAAGAAGAAGAAGAAGAAGAAGAAGAAGAAGAAGAAGAAGAAGAAGAAGAAGAAGAAGAAGAAGAAGAAGAAGAAGAAGAAGAAGAAGAAGAAGAAGAAGAAGAAGAAGAAGAAG
>JAWDGP010004269.1:7500-37500 GCA_033675545.1 Elysia crispata | reverse complement strand
TATGTTCTTTTCTGTCCCCAAGTGGGGCCCCACACGTACTTGAAGATCTTCTCTCATCACCAAACTCCATCCACTAGTATCCGCCTTTTATACAAGAGCAGCATCTGCCAAAAGACCTGGCCAGTATCATGTTATTTTTCTTGGATCTACCGAGATACTCATCTCCTTTCTCTCTCAGTCTTAATACCTGATTCCGCTTCCAGTTAGATTTGCTTATCTTTTTCTTGCGATCCCCACTGGCTTCATCTCCATTTGGGTCCTCTGCAATTGATTTCTCACCAAGTACTCTTGTATTTTCACCTGAACCAGTTTCACCATCAAGGCCCTCTTTTCCATAATCTCCGTTCTGACTGCTTTCGCCACCATCTCCAGGTAGTACACAGTTCCCGTCTTCTGGCAACATTTCTTCACTTCGGCTGCAAGCCTCAGTTCGAACTTGATAGTTCACTCCACAAGTGCTCGAGGCTCCACTGGAAGAGACAGAAGGATTGGGATCACAGCAGGTTTTTTCTTCTACAGCAGTAGCAGGTTTGTTGTCATGCGACTGTTCCTCTCTGACTTGGGTATCATTTCGAACTCGATCAGAAATGGATGAATCATCTTCCACAGCCAACGGCCAAGACGTTAGCTCAAGCTTTATAGAGTCCAGACCGCAACCGTCAGCATCAGCTAGTGGGCTTCTAGATGTGTGTGGTAGAGTGGGCTTCCTAGATGTGTCTGGTAGAGTGGGCTTCCTAGATGTGTCTGGTAGAGTTGGCTTCCTAGATGTGTCTGGTAGAGTTGGCTTCCTAGATGTGTCTGGTAGAGTGGGCTTCCTAGATGTGTCTGGTAGAGTTGGCTTCCTAGATGTGTCTGATAGAGTTGGCTTCCTAGATGTGTCTGGTAGAGTGGGCTTCCTAGATGTGTGTGGTAGAGTGGGCTTCCTAGATATGTGTGGTAGAGTGGGCTTCCTAGATGTGTGTGGTAGAGTGGGCATCCTAGATGTGTCTGGGAGAGTGGGCTTCCTAGATGTGTCTTGTAGAGTTGCTTCCTAGATGTGTCTGGTAGAGTTGGCTTCCTAGATGTGTGTGGTAGAGTGGGCTTCCTAGATGTGTCTGGTGGAGTGGGCTTCTAGATGTGTGTGGTAGAGTGGGCTTCCTAGATGTGTCTGGTAGAGTGGGCTTCCTAGATGTGTCTGGGAGAGTGGGCTTCCTAGATGTGTCTGATAGAGTGGGCTTACTAGGTGTGTGTGGTAGAGTGGGCTTCCTAGATGTGTCTGGTAGAGTGGGCTTCTTAGATTTGTGTGGTAGAGTGAGCTTCCTAGATGTGTCTTGTAGAGTGGGCTTCCTAGATGTGTTTGGGAGAGTGGGCTTCCTAGATGTGCAGCACTAAATATTTTAAACATGTTAAATGAGAGACGTGCAGGTAGAGCCGAGGACTGTAATCTACGGCAGATTATTTTATCACAATATGGAGGACCCGCTTGATACATTATCAAACTGAACTGTCTTTACATCATCTTCTGGTCGAAGATCTGTCACTTAACAAATGCATGGAATGTCACATGCAAGCCGTCTGCTGACATCTGAATCACCAAGCGTTATGTAGTGAGAGACACTGGTTTTTTCTTAGGTTTCAATCAACCACACTATATCAGCAAGATAGTAGGTGGTGGTGGTGTAGGTGACCTGACTTGAACTGGTTAGTGCTGGGCCAGGGCATGTTGACACCAACTGAAGTAAATTGACACGTTTCAGATTGTCGACTTTTATAAACAGCAGGGCCGTTCGTCGGATTTCTGCTATAAGAATGTTTTTAAACTGGCTTTGTCTCCTAAGGCAAATTTCTGCAGCAAGAATATTTATCAACTGGCTTTGTGTCCTAAGGCAAATTTCTAGAGCAAGAATGTTTATCAATTGGCTTTGTCTCCTAAGGTAAATTTCCTGCAGCAAGAATGTTTATCAATTGGCTTTGTCTCCTAAGGTAATTTTCTGCAGCAAGAATGTTTATCAACTGGCTTTGTCTCCTAAGGTAAATTTCTGCAGAGGAATTTTTATCAACTGGCTTTGTCTCCTAAGGTAAATTTCTGCAGCAAGAATTTTTATCAACTGGCTCGGTCTCCTAAGGTAAATTTCTGCAGCAAGATTGTTTATCAACTGGCTTTGTCTCCTAAGGCAAATTTCTGCAGCAAGAATGTTTATCAACTGGCTTTGTCTCCTAAGGTATATTTCTGCAGCAAGAATGTTTATCAACTGGCTTTGTCTCCTAAGGCAAATTTCTGCAGCAAGAATGTTTATCAAATGGCTTTGTCTCCTAAGGTATATTTCTGCAGCAAGAATGTTTATCAACTGACTCGGTCTCCTAAGGTAATTTTCTGCAGCAAGAATGTTTATCAACTGGCTTTGTCTCCTAAGGCAAAATTTCTGCAGCAAGAATGTTTATCAACTGGCTTTGTCTCCTAAGGTATATTTATGCACCAAGAATGTTTATCAACTGGCTTTGTCTCCTAAGGTATATTTCTGCAGCAAGAATATTTATCAACTGGCTTTGTCTCCTAAGGTATATTTCTGCAGCAAGAATGTTTATCAACTGGCTTTGTCTCCTAAGGCAAATTTCTGCAGCAAGAAAGTTTATCAACTCGCTTTGTCTCCTAAGGCAAATTTCTGCAGCAAGAATGTTTATCAACTGGCTCGGTCTCCTAAGGCAAATTTCTGCAGCAAGAATGTTTATCAACTGGCTTTGTCTCCTAAGGCAAATTTCTGCAGCAAGAATGTTTATCAACTGGCTTTGTCTCCTAAGGCAAATTTCTGCAGCAAGAATGTTAATCAACTGGCTTTGTCTCCTAAGGCAAATTTCTGCAGCAAGAATGTTTATCAACTGGCTTTGTCTCCTAAGGTATATTTCTGCAGCAAGAATGTTTATCATTTGGCTTTGTCTCCTAAGGTATATTTCTGCAGCAAGAATGTTGATCAACTGGCTTTGTCTCCTAAGGTAAATTTCTGGAGAAAGAATGTTTATCAACTGGTTTTTTCTCCTAAGGGATATTTTTGCAGCAAGAATGTTTATCAACTGGCTTTGTCTCCTAAGGTAAATTTCTGGAGCAAGAACTTTATCAACTGGCTTTGTCTCTTAAGGTAAATTTCTGCAGCAAGAATGTTTATCAACTGGCTTTTTCTCCTAAGGTATATTTCTGCAGCAAGAATGTTTATCAACTGGCTTTGTCTCCTAAGGCAAATTTCTGTAGCAAGAATGTTTATCAATTGATTTTGTCTCCTAAGGTAAATTTCTGCAGCAAGAATGTTTATCAACTGGCTTTGTCTCCTAAGGTAAATTTCTGCAGCAAGAATTTTTATCAACTGGCTTTGTCGCCTAAGGTAAATTTCTGCAACAAGAATTTTTGTCAACTGGCTCGGTCTCCTAAGGTAAATTTCTGCAGCAAGAATGTTTATAAACTGGCTTTGTCTCCTAAGTCAGATTTCTGCAGCAAGAATGTTTATAAACTGCCTTTGTCTCCTAAGACAGATTTATGCAGCAAGAATGTTTATAAACTGGCTTTGTCTCCTAAGATAAATTTCTGCAGCAAGAATGTTTATCAACTGGCTCGGTCTCCTAAGGTAAATTTCAGTAGCAAGAATGTTTATCAACTGCCTTTGTCTCCTAAGGCAAATTTCTGCAGCAAGAATGTTTATCAAATGGCTTTGTCTCCTAAGGCAAATTTCTGCAGTAAGAAAGTTTATCAACTGGCTTTGTCTCCTAAGGTAAATTTCTGCAGCAAGAATGTTTATCAACAGGCTTTGTCTCCTAAGGTAAATTTCTGCAGCAAGAATGTTTATCAACTGGCTTTGTCTCCTAAGGTAAATCTATGCAGCAAGAATGTTTATCAACTGGCTTTGTCTCCTAAGGTATATTTCTGCAGCAAGAATGTTTATCAACTGGCTTTGTCTCCTAAGGTATAATTCTGCAGCAAGAATGTTTATCAACTGGCTTTGTCTCCTAAGGTATATTTCTGCAGCAAGAATGTTTATAAACTGGCTTTGTCTCCTAAGGCAAATTTCTGCAGCAAGAATGTTTATCAACTGGCTCGGTCTCCTAAGGTAAATTTCTGCAGCAAGAATGTTTATCAACTGGCTTTGTCTCCTAAGGTATATTTCTGCAGCAAGAATGTTTATAAACTGGCTTTTTCTCCTAAGGCAAATTTCTGCAGCAAGAATGTTTATCAACTGGCTCGGTCTCCTAAGGCAAACTTCTGCAGCAAGAATATTTATCAACTGGCTTTGTCTCCTAAGGCAAATTTCTGCAGCAAGAAAGTTTATCAACTGGCTCGGTCTCCTAAGGCAAATTTCTGCAGCAAGAATATTTATCAACTGGCTTTGTCTCCTAAGGCAAATTTCTGCAGCAAGAATATTTATCAACTGGCTTTGTCTCCTAAGGCAAATTTCTGCAGCAAGAATGTTTATCAACTGGCTTTGTCTCCTAAGGCAAATTTCTGGAGCAAGAATGTTTATCAACTGGCTTTGTCTCCTAAGGTATATTTCTGCAGCAAGAATGTTTATCAACTGGCTTTGTCTCCTAAGGCAAATTTCTGCAGCAAGAATGTTTATCAACTGGCTTTGTCTCCTAAGGCAAATTTCTGCAGCAAGAATGTTTATCAACTGGCTCGGTCTCCTAAGGCAAATTTCTGCAGCAAGAATGTTTATCAACTGGCTCGGTCTCCTAAGGCAAATTTCTGCAGCAAGAATGTTTATCAACTGGCTTTGTCTCCTAAGGCAAATTTCTGCAGCAAGAATGTTTATCAACTGGCTCGGTCTCCTAAGGCAAATTTCTGCAGCAAGAATGTTTATCAACTGGCTTTGTCTCCTAAGGCAAATTTCTGCAGCAAGAATGTTTATCAACTGGCTTTGTCTCCTAAGGCAAATTTCTGCAGCAAGAATGTTTATCAACTGGCTTTGTCTCCTAAGGCAAATTTCTGCAGCAAGAATGTTTATCAACTGGCTTTGTCTCCTAAGGTATATTTCTGCAGCAAGAATGTTTATCAACTGGCTTTGTCTCCTAAGGCAAATTTCTGCAGCAAGAATGTTTATCAACTGGCTTTGTCTCCTAAGGCAAATTTCTGCAGCAAGAATGTTTATCAACTGGCTCGGTCTCGTAAGGCAAATTTCTGCAGCAAGAATGTTTATCAACTGGCTCGGTCTCCTAAGGCAAACTTTTGCAGCAAGAATGTTTATCAACTTGCTTTGTCTCCTAAGATATATTTCTGCAGCAAGAATGTTTATCAACTGGCTTTGTCTCCTAAGGCAAATTTCTGCAGCAAGAATGTTTATCAACTGGCTTTGTCTCCTAAGGTAAATTTCTGCAGCAAGAATGTTTATCAACTGGTTTTGTCTCCTAAGGTATATTTCTGCAGCAAGAATGTTTATCAACTGGCTTTGTCTCCTAAGGCAAATTTCTAGAGCAAGAATGTTTATCAACTGGCTTTGTCTCCTAAGGCAAATTTCTGGAGCAAGAATGTTTATCAACTGGCTTTGTCTCCTAAGGCAAATTTCTGCAGCAAGAATGTTTATCAACTGGCTTTGTCTCTTAAGGTAAATTTCTGCAGCAAGAATGTTTATCAACTGGCTCGGTCTCCTAAGGTATATTTCTGCAGCAAGAATGTTTATCAACTGGCTTTGTCTCCTAAGGCAAATTTCTGCAGCAAGAATATTTATCAACTGGCTTTGTCTCCTAGGGCAAATTTCTGCAGCAAGAATGTTTATCAACTGGCTTTGTCTCCTAAGGCAAATTTCTGCAGCAAGAATGTTTATCAACTGGCTCGGTCTCCTAAGGCAAATTTCTGCAGCAAGAATGTTTATCAACTGGCTTTGTCTCCTAAGGTATATTTCTGCAGCAAGAATGTTTATCAACTGGCTTTGTCTCCTAAGGTATATTTCTGCAGCAAGAATGTTGATCAACTGGCTTTGTCTCCTAAGGTAAATTTCTGGAGCAAGAATGTTTATCAACTGGTTTTTTCTCCTAAGGCACATTTTTGCAGCAAGAATGTTTATCAACTGGCTTTGTCTCCTAAGGTAAATTTCTGGAGCAAGAATGTTTATCAACTGGCTTTGTCTCCTAAGGTAAATTTCTGCAGCAAGAATGTTTATCAACTGGCTTTGTCTCCTAAGGTATATTTCTGCAGCAAGAATGTTTATCAACTGGCTTTGTCTCCTAAGGCAAATTTCTGCAGCAAGAATGTTTATCAACTGGCTTTGTCTCCTAAGGTAAATTTCTGCAGCAAGAATGTTTATCAACTGGCTTTGTCTCCTAAGGTAAATTTCTGCAGCAAGAATGTTTATCAACTGGCTTTGTCTCCTAAGGTAAATTTCTGCAGCAAGAATGTTTATCAACTGGCTATGTCTCATAAGGTATATTTTTGCATCAAGAATGTTTATCAATTGGCTTTGTCTCCTAAGGCAAATTTCTGCAGCAAGAATATTTATCAACTGGCTTTGTCTCCTAGGGCAAATTTCTGCAGCAAGAATGTTTATCAACTGGCTTTGTCTCCTAAGGCAAATTTCTTTAGCAAGAACGTTTTTAAACTGGCTTTGTCTCCTAAGTCAGAGTTCTGCAGCAAGAATGTTTATCAACTTGTTTTGTCTCCTAAGATAGATTTGTGCAGCATGCCTTTAATCAGCTGCCTTGTTTCCAAAGTCTTTTTTTACCATTTTAGTTAAGATCAACTGCATTATAAGCGTTTATCTCTTTCAACTTTTTTAGTAGAAAACAAAAATAAAAGATATGGAGAGAGAAATACAGCGAGGGATTGAGAGAGATAGAGAGAGATAGACAGACAAAGAAAGAGAGAGAGAGAGAAGAGAGAGAGAGAGAGAGAGAGAGAGAGAGAGAGAGAGACGTTGTCAGTAAAATCTCAATCTTGTTACCCACATCTGTTGCGCTGCGTAGTGCATGCATTTTGTGAAGCTGGACTTAGTGAGGTCTCAAGTATAGATCTTGATCAGACTGGGACTGGGTCAACTCGTCCAGACTCCACAGGCTAATCTCATTATCTCTACACTCCCCCCTCCCCGCCCCGCACCACCATACTAGCACTAGTAGCAGGGTGAGCTCGGGACGCTGAATTCTTCCCATTGCGCGTATGTGACAGCTGCGGCGAAAGTGGATCCACTTAGAACCCTCTGGTTACACCATGTTCCTCTACACCCCCTCCCCCCGGGCCTTGCACTACTATACTAGCACTAGTAGCAGGGTGAGCTCGGGACGCTGAATTCTTCCCATTGCGCGTATGTGACAGCTGCGGCGAAAGTGGATCCACTTAGAACCCTCTGGTTACACCATGTTCCTCTACACCCCCCTCCCCCCGCACCACCATACTAGCACTAGTAGCAGGGTGAGCTCGGGACGCTGAATTCTTCCCATTGCGCGTATGTGACAGCTGCGGCGAAAGTGGATCCACTTAGAACCCTCTGGTTACACCATGTTCCTCTACACCCCCCTCCCCCCGCACCACCATACTAGCACTAGTAGCAGGGTGAGCTCGGGACGCTGAATTCTTCCCATTGCGCGTATGTGACAGCTGCGGCGAAAGTGGATCCAATTAGAACCCTCTGGTTACACCATGTCACTGTGACCGCAGTTGATACTCATATCTATGTAGGTTAGTGGACATTTACGTTCATGTAAAATACAAGTTCTGTTATATGTGGGACAGGCCAGTACATAAAATCACACAAAAATTAAAGTAAGATTTTTTTTTACTGTATTTACTGTATTTAAGTAAGAGATAATTGATGCTTCTTATGTCTCTGCATTTTCTGTTTTAAAATATTCTCCTAACTTATGGCATTTTTGCTTTATCTTAGTCTCTCTCTCCTTCTCTTCTCCAAAGTTATATCTCTTACACACTGCATCTCTCTCCTGCAGTGTCCTTAAGTCTCAGTCTGTATGCCTCCATTTTTTTTATCTCTCACATAAAATTTCTTCCTCTTTCTGTCTGCCTGTCTGTCTATCTATCTATCTCTCTCCGTCAGTTTGCCTCTCGCTCTTTCTCTCGTTCTTTCATCTCTCTCTCTTTCTCTCTCTCTCTCTCTCTCTCTCTCTCTCTCTCCTCCAATTTCTTTTTTTACACTGTAAAACTATACAATTTTTTTTTTCCATGCAACTCACCTAATTTTCTTACAGTGCTCCTGCCATATTTTCTATTCGTCTGTTTATCCATTTGTCCATGATTCTGCCTATAAATTTCTTTTTTTTAATTTTCTGCATCATTTTTTTTTTCATTTTCTTTGTTCATCTTCTTTTTTTATTGTTATTAAGTCCATTATCTTTTTGTCTTATCACTTTCTTCTTTAGAATTTTCCCCTTTCTGTTTGTCTCTCAGTCTTACACTCTTATTGTGTCTGTTTACCTCAGCTGAGCTGTCCTCTCCTAACGCCATATCGCATCCTCTTATAGATCATGCTCACTCCATTCTTCTCAGCCGTTTCTTTCTTTCCTTCTTTTCTAATTTTGTTTCTCTTACTTTCCATCTCGCTTTCTTTCTCTGTTATTCTACTCCCCTTTCCGTCTTTCTCTCTCCTTTCCCGTATCTCTCTTTCTATGTCTGTCTTTTACTTTCAGTTTCATATTTATCCAGTAACTTTTTACATCTATGGTTCCTTTGGTACTGTAAAGAGAAAGTTATCTTTTTTTTTTCTCCCCGTTCCACATCTCTCTGTTTGTTTCCTTTCTCTTTCTAATCTGTTCCTTTCTTATTCCATGTTTTTTCTTTCCCCTTTGTTTAGTTTCCTTTCAGTTCATTTTACTTGTTATAATCGATATTTCATATGATTCTTCTTTTTTTTTTCTTCCTCTTTCCAGGTTTGTTACTTCGTTCTCCCCATCTACCCCCACAGGTTATTGTTTTCCTCTTTCTGCACTAAAAATATTGCCTATCCTTCTGTCTATTGTGCATCTCTCTGTCTCACACTTTACTCTGGCTCGCCATTTTACCCCAAATTGATATTTTCACGTAACTGATGGGAAATTTCATATTTCTTAGAAAGCAGGTCATGTTTCGATGAGTCATTCGTTGTTCTGCTGGTCCACGTATAAAAAGCTAGGGATCACACGTCAGAGTAAGGCTGTGACGGTTCCCAATTTTTAAGTAATCACGGTTACGGGAGTCACGTAACAGAAGATCCGCGGTGTCCCGGTAATCAGAATAGTAATCATTTCCTGAGAAGTGAGGGGTGGTTACGGGAGGTGACGGGGCTGACGGCAGACTAAGATCAGCTAAGGTCCCGGAATCAAAAAAGTAATCATATCCCGTGAAGTGAAGAGAGGTGACGGGACTGACGGTAGACTAAGATCAGGTGGGTCCCGGAATCAAAAAAGTAATCATATCCCGTGAAGTGAAGAGAGGTGACGGGGCTGACGGCAGACTAAGATCAGGTGGGTCCCTTAATAGCAGTGGTAAAAAACAAATCCAGTATGACAAATTGTGACACTAGATAACGAGTAAGAGAGAGGGGAACCAAACATAAGCGGCTCACTTGTCGCCCCGCTCATTCCCCACCCCCACACACCCCTCAACACACATACACGCAAATTTTACCAAGCACTGATTGCCACTCCTTTTATTCACCCCACCCCATTTCCTGCCCCATTCTGTTGTTACGAACCTTGTTTTCTCTTGCCTAATGCCTTGTTGAGACAAGGTCAAAAGGCCTTGATTACATCGACGGGACGACGGTTCTCAGTCTCGTTGATTTCCACTAACGTCTTTGTGAGGAGTACTGAGGATTATGATTACTCCCACGGATCTCACTAGAGTATCCGTAGTCCCGTTTCTTCAGGAAGATCCGTGGTTACTGATTACTTTTACGAGACCCGTCCCAGCCTTACGTCAGAGCGTTGTCGAACAAGACTGTTCTAGCCTAGATCTAGCTTTCTTTATCAGTTGTAGTATTATACCGTTATTTCTAATTTTGGTATTAACATCTTGATCTAGATCTAGTCAAAACATTCCTTAGTTTTATCACTTAGACTTTTTGAACTTCTCAGTAACAACTCCAAAATTTTATAATCTGAACAAAACAGACATTTTCATCGTTTCTTTTGATTGGTAACTGTTTAGATGTAACACTCGCTTTTAGTTTCTTCTCTCTTGCTACAAATTAATAAATTCTGAGATTTTTTTCATCTCTTAAGCCTTTAATTCTAACCTAGATATCTAGATCTAGATCTAGATAGAACTAAAACTAAACAAGCGCTTGGCCAGTCTTCTATTTCCTGTTTATTTTAAACATCAGTGAACGATTGTAACAAAGTTGGCCGCCAGGTAAAATACTTATAAATAAGACTAACTTGAAGATAAGAAAATTAATATTCAGTTACAAACTGTGTAGAACTCCTCACCTTTTCAATAAAAATCTAAAGTAGAACTAGACAGATCCAGATATATCCTTGTTCATGAGAGAAGGAAACTTAGTTCATGTGCACTAGATCTAGATCTAGATCTAACATATTATTAGTATTATTACTCAATTCTTGTCATAACAAATGCATATGTTTTTCCAGTATTTTTAGACTTTATATTATAATTATATTATCCTATCACTATTGTTATAATGATTTCAGGGTTAATCCAGATATATCCCAATTTGTTTCCTCCAACGGCTCGATCTGGAAAACAAAATGAATTATATGAGAGTAGCATACTTAGTAGCAAAATTTATTTTTGCTCCGAAACTTGATGTAAAAAAAAACATTAAGAAGGGAAGCAATCATCTTTGAACCAGGTCGTTAAAGTTGAATTTAGTTTCCTCCCATAGAGCTATCTTTGCTAAACTACACTAATCTGCTTTAAAACAAAAAAAGTATTTTCCCAATCTTTAAAACACTCTTTGATTATAATATAATGGCCACTTTCACTGAGTCATACCAGCCGGCGGCTCGAAATATTCTAGTTAATATTTAATTTGAAACTGTCTAGACTTCTACCTAGTCTCAAAAGTCTATGTGGATCCGGATAGATTCAGATATATCCTGGTCTAATATATGAGAGGAAATGTAGATCCATAAATGTTTAAATTTGTTTTCTTCCACAGATTTTTCTTGAAAAAAAAAAACTGTTCACATGCGAGGCAGCATTGTTGGTAGATAATTATTAATTGATTTTCCCCTCAGAGGTTAAAATTAGGAAAACGCATTTCGAAGTGAAGCAACCCTCACAGTATCAGGTAGCTGAAGCTGAATTTAGTTTCCTCCCATAGATTTATCTCGTTAAACAGTAATGGTCTATTTAAAAATATATTTTTTCATGTTTAAAAAACTCTTTGCTTGTAATATTCTGCTCATGTTTCGTTTCGTATAAGCCAAGTATTTAATCAATATCAGTTGGATAGGCTGTCCGAGAAAAAAAAAATCATGCATATAAGAAAAAAATATTTTTCAAACTCTTCTCGGCTTATGTTCAAATCTTATTCTGTTGTATGAAATAAGAGGGATTTTTTCTTTATTTCCATATGTATTCTTTAGGCTGTTCAACGCAAAATTTCACTACTTAGAAAAGAAAATCACAAAGAGAAATTTGTTTTAAACTTAAAAATAACCACATGAAACGATAGATACAGTTACAGTTTCCTAAAAAATAATATAACTTTAATTCATCCATTATCTGATATAAGCAGATATTTTTCAAGACTTTCATAACCTTTCTCAAAACTGTACAAAGAACCAAAGAAAATAAAGGGTTAAAAAGGAATTAATGAATAAAAACAAACACAAAGAGATAAAGACTATACAATGAACAGCATTATATGTACTATTTTAACCATAAGTTACCAATCCTTACCACATCTAGCCTTTCTCAACCAGTTTTTTTCAAAAATAAAAACAACAAAAAACAAAAAACATACAAACCAAAAAAAAAAAAATATATATATATATATATATATATATATAGATTTAGGTGTATTATTTGATAGGATCTAGATCTAGATATCATATATGCAGATCTAGATCTCAACTAGACCTAGTTCAGATTTATAGAGATCATACTCAGCGTATATAATATCTTGATCTACTTCTAAACAAATATTAGATCTATATTGACTCTATTATCTATATGAAATGCCATCAGATTAACTTACTTTAGTCAACACTAAATCTTGACTTTTGATTAGTATGTAGATAGGGCAAGAGGAAGGCTAAATCTAATCTAGAATTATGAGTAATAATCTTAGATTCAACTTGTATTGTGTTTTGCATTTGTATGTACCTATCTGAATAAAATAGATCAAAATCTTGTTTTACTGGATCTAGATCTACTAACCGTTTTTTTATGGTTTGAGAAGGAAAAAATTAGAAGGCCCTCTTGAAGATGGCAATCCGGATCTAGATTTACAATGATGAGCTTAATGTGGACATTCCAACATTTTACATGATGTGGGAAGTTTGAGGGAACCTAAAGATGTAATTTTATGAACATAAGGTGACGAGAGCTTGGATCTGTTACTTTTGTGTTCCACACCAAGCGTAGCTCAGGGTGCGTGTAAAATGAAGAGGGTCTAAGAACAGCGGAGAGACGTAACTCCTTCTTGGGCCTTAGGATGAGAATGGGCGACAGCTTGGATCTGTTACTTTTGTGTTCCACACCAAGCGTAGCTCAGGGTGCGTGTAAAATGAAGAGGATCTAAGAACAGCAGAGAGACGTAACTCCTTCTTGGGCCTTAGGATGAGAATGGGCGACAGCTTGGATCTGTTACTTTTGTGTTCCACACCAAGCGTAGCTCAGGGTGCGTGTAAAATGAAGAGGATCTAAGAACAGCAGAGAGACGTAACTCCTTCTTGGGCCTTAGGATGAGAATGGGCGGGAGTTCCATTGAAAAAGACTTGTTTTTAAAATAATAATTTTTGGAGTCAACATATGGTTCCCATGTGTGCCTGCTAAATTCTGATAAAGACACCCCCCCCCCTAACAAAAAAAAATTTAAAAAATGATTTGTAAATATCAATTGCCATTTATAAGCCTTTCTTTATTTAGCTTGAGTTGTTTGTTTTTTTTTTTTAAATTAGGATGCATTTTGAAATCTTGGAAATAGGTTTCTTACACTTTCGTAGGTCTACCCGAAGGATAAAATTAATCTGCTCTATGTATTATTCTAATGATTGATATGAAAATAATGTTTATTCGTTCGTTATGTGTTGCTTTGTTGTAAATGTTTATTTATATATGCGTAAAATATAACACATTTACACATTTGCTTCCAGTGGACAACATCACAACTAGGTTGTTCTTTGTCCCCAACTCTCACCATGTATGATTATGGGATATTTCGTTACCCTCTCTATCTTGTTCTTTGTCCCCAACTCTCACCATGTATGATTATGGGATATTTCGCTACCCTCTCTATCTTGTTCTTTGTCCCCAACCCTCACCATGTATGATTATGGGATATTTCGTTCCCCTCTCTATCTTGTTCTTTGTTCCCAACTCTCACCATGTATGATTATGGGATATTTCGTTACCCTCTCTATCTTGTCTTTGTCCCCAACTCTCACCATGTATGATTATGGGATATTTCGTTACCCTCTCTATCTTGTTCTTTGTCCGCAACTCTCACCATGTATGATTATGGGATATTTCGTTACCCTCTCTTTCTTGTTCTTTGTCCCCAACTCTCACCATGTATGATTATGGGATATTTCGTTACCCTCTCTATCTTGTTCTTTGTCCCCAACTCTCACCATGTATGATTATGGGATATTTCGTTACCCTCTCTATCTTGTTCTTTGTCCCCAACTCTCACCATGTATGATTATGGGATATTTCGTTACCCTCTATATCTTGCTCTTCGTTTCATCTCCTTTGTGTTCCCGTACAATATGCTCTTTCCTATTGGGACATGACGTAAACATTTCTTTAATTTTATTCACACTTGGTTTTGCTTTGGGAATATAACAATTACCAGCAGTACCAAGGTTGTATTTTTTTCACGTGGTTGAATATGTTTAGGCTTTTTCAACAATGTCCCAGATGCTGTAATCTATGTCGGCCTTTTTTAAGTTCCAGATATGATCACCTTGCTTTTCTACTTCTATCCTTGTTGATGATGTATTACCAACAGTATTGGCATCTTACTATATGTAGATTTTACTTTCTAGTCCGACCCTTGTTCAGGATGTGTTCTCTAATCAAAGAATTATTTTTTTCAACACCATAATTTACAAGAATTCTTAACTAAACAAATAACAGTGTCTTTGATTTAAATTCATCTCATGAACTGATAGAAGCTTATAAAGAAATAACGTAAACTTGAGTCACCACCGCTAACTTCTAAATCAGTTAAGTCAATAAAATCTCATCTCTATTTGTAGATCTAAATCTGTTTCTAAGTTTCCAGAGTCCCGGCATCAATATTACGCATGAAATAATCTTCGTTTTGCTAGATTTTCTCTTTTTTTTTCATTTTTTAGAGTCACATCATAAATATTACGATTTAAGTAATTTTTGTTGTGCTGGATTTTCTCATTTTATTTTTTTTTTCATTTATAGGAACGCTGGTGGCTGTGGGATGTTGACTAATATCAGGGTTAATTGAACTCAAACAACTTTAGGTGAGTTTAGGTCTTCCTATTTTCATTTCAAACCTATCGTTAGTTCATTTTATTTTAATATGTAAAAAAGTGTGAGATCTTGACTGATATCTGAGTTGATTGAACTTCTTTTCTTTTATCATTGCTTCCAAAGAATATAAGTATATATATATATATATATATATATATATATATATATATATATATGAATTAATGTTTAATACTACCCATCTTCTGTTCGTCTGTTTATCTGTTTGTCCCTTTAGTTATCTATATATATATAAATTAATGTTAAATACTACCAATCTTCTGTTGGTCTGTTTATCTGTCTGTCCCTCTAGTTATCTATGCGGAGAAGAAAGAAAAGATGATTAGGAAATAATTAGCCTAAGAAAGGAGGAGGAGGCTGGAGAGAAAACAATCTGTGGAGGGTTAGAACTTAAAAGAATAAAGAAAGTCAAACACAACAGATATATCTGTGGTTTAACGTTTTCCAATCAAGATATTTCTTTAATAGATTTATATTGATCTTCTTCCTCAGGAATATACAGCGTACGCCCGAGAGATCAACACAGAAATAGTAAGTTGAGACTCAAACCTGTGTTGTATGCGTTTCTGATAGGTTGGGTGGGGGTGGCTGTGCTTATAGAATAAAGCACAGGTGTGAGAATTTTGGTTAATTTTTTAATGCTTAGGAAATTTGTGTCTGTAACTGACCTAAGGCTGACTTTTACATCTGTATGAAAATCGGGAAAAACAGATAATTTTTGTGACGAATATGAGATTTTTCCATCATCCAGTCAAAATGCTTGACCATCATAGAGACGACTAGGTCTACGCCTTGGTCATTTTCTGTGTCTTTGGTCATGGTCAAGGTTGCGTATGAAAAAAAAAATTTAATCAGTGTTGACACCTGCTTCTATTTAGACTGTAGTTGATTCGGGTTATACCGTTGTAGAAGAGAGAGGGACGAGGGAGGAGTGGACGGGAGGGCAAAAGTTTTTAAAAAATAGATCGTTCTCAGAGAAACATGAAAAAAGTTTGTTTACATCGGTAACTTGGCCAGTACATTAGGAAGCATCGGGCAAAACTTAAATTTAACGTGCATTGGAGGAGGGTAGAAAGTGTGATAACCTGAAGAAAAGAAATGTTGATTTTTTTTCGTTTGGTCATTTTCTATATTCCAAATATGTTATGCAGTTAGTTAAAATAAATTTAGATTAAGAAAAAATAAAAGAGTTTAATCTCTTGTGAATAAGAGTAGAGGTATAGATAGTAGATATATATTCGAGAACTTTTTCCTGAATGTGATGTGCTAGTGGAGAAGGTGGTAACAGTGATTGAAATAGAAGTAGTTGTACAGGTAGTTGTTTTCATAATATTGGTAGTTGTAGTAGTAGTAGTAGTAGTAGTAGTAGTAGTAGTAGTAGTAGTAGTAGTAGTAGTAGAGAGAGAAAGAGACAGAGAGAGGAGACAGACAGACAGACAGACAGACAGACAGGCATGCAGGCAGGCAGGCAGACAGAGAGAGAGAGAGAGAGAGAGAGAGAGAGAGAGAGAGAGAGAGAGAGAGAGAGTAAAAGACAGAGAGACAGAAACCAGTAAGAAACGAAGAAAAGATAAGTACGAAAAAAGTGCAGTTCAAAAAAGTAGAAGGAGGGAAAGGTAGGTAGACACATAGTATAGTGAATATGTGAAGAAAAAGAAAATAAGAGACATAAACACTCTAACTGGCAGATAGCGAATATTAAACAATAATTAGAAGCAGGAATTGGAAAAAGCATGAGAGAAAAATTGATTGAGAAAGTATTTATGTTTGTGTGTGTGTGAGACAGAGAGAGAGACAGACAGTCAGACAGAGGAGATATCCAAAACTATTGATACATTTTTACCTTTTTACCCCCCAGTGGATGAGCACAACACAAGGAAACGTATTGGAGACGGAAGTAACAGATTATGCAGTCAAATCAAAAAAAGAAATGGTAGTAGTAGTAGTAGTAGTAGTAGTAGTAGTAGTAGTAGTAGTAGTAGTAGTAGTAGTAGTAGTAGTAGTAGTAGTGGTAAAAATAGTGGTAGTAGTAGTAGTAGTAGTAGTAGTAGTAGTAGTAGTAGTAGTAGTAGTAGTAGTAGTAGTAGTAGTAGTAGTAGTAAACGTGTAGTCGTAGTCGTCGTCGTTTTCGTAGTAGTAGTAGTAGTAGTAGTAGTAGTAGTAGTAGTAGTAGTAGTAGTAGTAGTAGTTGTTGTTGTTGTTGTTGTTGTTGTTGTAGTAATGGTAAAAATAGTAGTGTTGAAGGCTTAGTGAGAAGGGAGTTAAAGAGAAAGAGAGAGAGAGAGAGAGTAAGACTGTGAAATGGAGGAAGAGAGAGAAAGAAGGAGAGAGTCAAAGAGAGATAGAAATGGAGAGAGACACAAAGAGAGATAGAAATGGAGACAGAGAGAGAGAAAGAGACTTATAGAGAGAAAGAGAGAAAAAGAGAGAGAGAGAGAGAGAGAGAGAGAGAGAGAGAGAGAAAATACACAGAGAAAGGTTAAGCGGAGAAGATCACAAAAAACGTACTGAAAAAGGTGGACGAAGCAGAGGAAGATAGACAGAGGGTGAAGAGAGGGAGGTATTTTCCTCATCAAGAGAACTATAATCAGAGGGGAAGCAAATCAGTTTTTTTTATCATTAGATCTCTGTCCCTTGAAATGATTTCCTCTCTTTTTATCTCGCAGGCCACCACGAGTGTGAGATTCTGAGTGGACTTGAAAGTGAAGCAGCAGAGAGTGGATCTCTCTGGAGGAATTGTACAAAAAACCCGGGACACGAAGAATTTATGTCAGTCGAAGATTTCAAAGACAAATACTTGCCCAGAGCACACACTGACAAACAACGTGATGAGATTAGAGAAATGATAGACCTAACTGTGAGACTAAGAGTAAACTGGACAAGTCCAGACAGACCAGATGATGATGAATTGTCTAATCACAGAGGAACGGATAAACTTCGATTGGGAACTGGTTTTATACACAATGTTTATCATCCCGTGTCAGACAAGCCTTGTCCTTGCGATAAATGTAATGGAGAGATAACTCAAAAGTTCTAGAGATTCGAGGTACGGACAGCTGCACATGTCGTGTATAACACGGAGGAGGCAAAGTCAACAAGGGTTGATCTGTTTTATGATGATGACAGTTGTATTTTTGATGGTAGGATGGTGACTGTGACGGGTTTGGCAGTGGATAGGATCGATCATGACAGAGATGTCTGTTACATGGAGTGTGTGACACACGATGAAGCTTTGGGTGAGAGGATCCAGTCTCTCACTGGTTTGGATTGTGGATTAACAGAACGTCTAGATCTAGGTCTACCTAGTCTGGACTTTCTACCGCCTTGTGATAGAGGTCGCCGCCCTATACTGATTGTCTCACACCCACACGGACAACCTAAGAAGATAACACTGGGTCAATGGAGAGATGGAGAATTCCGTCTTGTAAAATATAACACGCCGACCTGCCCGGGCTCCAGTGGAGCAGCAGTGTTTGGGTTTATCACAGACCCACAAAACCGTTTTTTTGACTTGTTGATCACACCAGTTCATAGCGGAAGTTTCTCCTTAACTTCCACACAACACCAGGACCAACTCAACATCCTTACAAGATTTCTCCAGTATCTCAGGGGACGAGAATCTAAACAGGAACAACACAACTACGGATACTGGTGGTGGTTGTTGTATTAAACTTTGGTACTTTTTGTGAATTCTAAGGGAAAAAAAAAGTTTTTGATTGTTTTTTTGTGTTTTGTTTTTATTATCACCACTAAGTTTATCCGATTATAAGTCTAGATCTAGTTTGTCAGATTCTAAGTCTAGATCTAGATCTAGTTTGTCAGATTCTAGGTCTACATCTAGTTTATCAGATTCTAACTCTAGATCTAGTTTGTCAGATTCTATGTCTAGATCTAGTTTGTCAGATTCTAGATCTAGATCGAGTTTGTCATATTCTAGGTCTAGATCTAGTTTATCAGATTCTATGTCTAGATCTAGTTTGTCAGATTCTAGGTCTAGATCTAGTTTGTCAGATTCTAGGTCTAGATCTAGTTTGTCAGATTCTAGGTCTAGATATAGTTTGTCAGATTCTAGGTCTAGATCTAGTTTATCCTTTTCTAAGTCTTGATCTAGATCTAGTTTGTCAGATTCTAGGTCTAGATCTAGTTTGTCAGATTCTAGATCTAGATCGAGTTTGTCATATTCTAGGTCTAGATCTAGTTTATCAGATTCTAAGTCTAGATCTAGTTTGTCAGATTCTAAGTCTAGATCTAGATCTAGTTTGTCAGATTCTAGGTCTAGATCTAGTTTATCAGATTCTAACTCTAGATCTAGTTTGTCAGATTCTAGGTCTAGATCGAGTTTGTCATATTCTAGGTCTAGATCTAGTTTATCAGATTCTATGTCTAGATCTAGTTTGTCAGATTCTAGGTCTAGATCTAGTTTGTCAGATTCTAGGTCTTGATCTAGTTTGTCAGATTCTAGGTCTACATCTAGTTTGTAAGATTCTAGGTCTAGATCTAGTTTGTCAGATTCTAGGTCTAGATCTAGTTTGTCAGATTCTAGGTCTATATCTAGTTTATCCTTTTCTAAGTCTAGATCTACATCTAGTTTGTCAGATTCTAGGTCTAGATCTAGTTTGTCAGATTCTAGGTCTAGATATAGTTTGTCAGATTCTAGGTCTAGATCTAGTTTATCCGATTCTAAGTCTAGATCTAGTATGTCAGATTCTAGGTCTAGATCTAGTTTGTCAGATTCTAGGTGTAGATATCTACGAGGGCTCTTTCATAATTAACCGAAAAATGCCTGTAAAATCCGCGTTTTTTATGCTATCAACAAAATTCTTGCACGTGTTCATACCTTGACTCGTCCTTCATTTCTCTACGTGACAGCCAAGTCTGTCAACACACTTCTGCCAACGCCGCACCATGGAATAGATACCTCTCGGAAGAAACTTCCGTCAAGGTTTTGTAGCCATTTCCGCACATGGTCAACAAGCTCTTCATCGTCATCAAAGCGCTTTCCTGCCAGCTCACGTTTCAGTGGCCCAAAGAGGTGATAATCAGATGGTGCAAGGTCTGGACTGTGTGGTGGGTGTGGCAAAATCTCCCATCCATATTTCTCTAGCCAACCTTGCGTCACTCGTGCTGTGTGGGGTGTAGCGTTGTCGTGTTGCAAAATGACCCCGTTGGTCAACTGCCCTGGGCGCTTTCTGCGAATGGCCTCCCTAAGCTTGTCAAGAGTTTGGCAGTACCTTGCAGCATTGATTGTTTCTCCAGGTTGTAAGGTTTCAAACAGAAGAACACCACGACTGTCCCAGAAAACAGTTCCCATTATTTTCTTTGCTGACCGCATGACTTTGAATTTCTTTGCGACAGGTGAGGATGGATGTTTCCATGTCATCGAATCTTGCTTTGTTTCTGGGGTGCAATGGTGCAACCAAGTCTCATCATCGGTGACTAAGCTGTCAAGAAAAGTCACATCGTAGCCTAGAAAGTCTCCGCCGGCGTTGGCAGTATGCCCGTGAACCCTGCGTGAGCTCTTGCTTCTTCTCAAAAGTTTCCTGCAGATGTCCAATCTTTGTTCTTTATGATTGTCTGTCAATTGCCTAGGAACCCATCTTGCGCTGACTTTTCTGTAGCCAAGTTCATCAAATACAATTCTATGGGCAGAAGTTTCCGAAATTTCAAGACTGCTTGCGATTTCATGAAGTTTCAACCTCCTGTCTTGACGAATAAGCTCATCAACTCTCTTCACATTGTCTTCTGACGTCGCAGTTATCGAATGCCCTCTCCCTTCCTTGTCTGTCAAGTCGGAATGGCCGGCTTCAAACAAATTACACCAGTGATAGACTTGTGTACGGCTTATAACATGCTCACCATATACACTCTGAAGTTCTTTATGAATATCGGTAGGATTCAGACTTTTGGCGTTCAAAAAACGTATGACAGCTCTGATTTCCTCCTTTGACCAAGTTTCAAGGTGGACCGCCATCTTTAAAATCGTCTAGACATTCATTGTGTAATATGATACAGTTCATAATTTCTGGGAATATCCGTAAGGAAAGAAGGAATATCATGTTGTTTACAGAATTAAAAAAGCTCCACTGGTTGCTGAGCAATGGGCATTTTTCGGTTATTTCTGAAAGAGCCCTCGTAGTTAGGTTTTTTTTTTTCTTTTTAGATTCTAGGCCTCTTAATTTAGACTAGATCTAGTTAGTCACTGTCAGAAATTATCTACAAGTGAGATAGAGAGAGAGAGAGAGGAGAGAGAGAGAGAAAGAGAGAAAGAGAGAAAGAGGGAGAGAGGGAGAGAGGGAAACCAGAATGACAATAATGTGATGTGTACATTTTTCCTACATCATTTTATTGCTTTAGCGTAGACTGTATTTGACATTTCTTGCCTCCAGTTGTTTTGAATTTTACAACCAAACATGTTTTATATATATATATATATATATATATATATATATATATATATATGGCTATATAAGCTTTTGTTGTAAATTATATAAATGCATAAATAATGCTTTTATTCGATTTTAGAATTAAAAACTCTGACTCGAACATTCTAGTTTTTTTCTACCAAAATCCTTTAAATCAGCTTTTAGTTTTGGTTTTTTTTTAACCTTAATCGTTCGTTTTAATCCTTATCTAAATTCTCTCTCTGACTCACTCTGTCTCTCTGTCTCTCTCTCTCTCAATCTTTCTTTTATTGATAAAGATTCGTCTGTCTCTCTTTTTCTCCCTCTCTATTTCCGTTTTGATCTCTCTCTCTCTCTCTCTCACTCTTTCTTTTACTGATTACGATTCTTATGTCTCTCTTTTTCTCCCTCTCTATTTCCGTTTCGCTCTCTCTCTCTGTCTCTATCTCTCTGTCTCTCTGTCTTTGTCTTTTTCTCTCTCTCCCTCTCACTCTTTCTGTTACTGATTGCGATATTTCTGTCCCTCTTTTTCTCCCTTTCTATTTCCGTTACGCTTTCTGTCTCTCTCTGTCTGTCTCTCTCTCAATCTCTCTCTGTGTTTCTCTCTGTTTATGTCCGTCTCTCTCTGTGTTTCTCTCTGTTTATCTCTGTCTCTCTCTGTCTCTCTCTCTCTCTGTCTCTCTCTGTTTCTCTCTGTTTATCTCCGTCTCTCTCTGTCTCTCTCTCAATCTTTCTTTTACTGACTACGATTCTTCTGTCTCTTTTTTAATCTCTCTCAATTTTCTTTTCGCTCTCTCTCTCTCTCTCTCTCTCTCTCTTTTCTCTATCTCTCTTTCTGTCCATCTCTCTTTCTTTTTCCCTCTTACTTTCTCTATACTTTACTCTGGATATCTATAAATATCTCTCCCCCTTACACACACACTTTCTCTCTCTCTCTCTCTCTCTCTGTCTCTCTCTCTCGCTCTTTCTCTCGCTAAAAGGAAAAAGGCACATAACTTTATAATTATGGCGGAAAAAAGAAATAACATAACTATTATCAATTTAATATATAAACGTTTCACACTTTGTAAGCTTCGTCAGTATTATTAGAATATAATAGAAATCGCGCTGTCAGTTTTTGCTTTCTATTTTGACTTTCTATCTCTATCTCTCTCTCTTTCTCTTTCTCTCTCTGTATCTGTCTCTCTCTCTGTGTCTGTCTCTCCCTCTTTCTCTCTGTGTCTCTTAGCTCTCTGTATCTCTCTCTGTCTTCCTCTGTCTCTGTCTCTGTCTCTATCTTTATCTCTCTCTGTGTCTCTCTCTATCTCTTTGTGTCTCTCTCTCAAAGGAAAAAGTAACACAGCTTTATATTTTTACTGCATAAAAAGGAAATAACTAAACTATAATTAGTATAATATATAAACGTTTTACTTTGTAAGCTTCGTCAGTATTATTGCGAAATCTCGCGGTCAGTTTTTGCTTTCTATTGTGACTCTCTCTCTCTCTCTCTCTCTCTCTCTCTCTCTCTCTCTCTCTCTCTCTCTCTCTCTGGGAAACCTGGCGTCCACGCATTCTAGATTGAAGAAAGCAGGACTAACCATCGGCAAACAACTCAGGATGAAGTAGCAAAACAAAAGTTAGAAATGAACTAACTTGGGAACACACTTGCTTTCTTGTTGAATAACATAACCTCGTCAATATTTCTTGGTCAAGATAATAATTATGAGGATTACATGGATTTAGATCACTTGCTTTCTTGTTGGATAAGATAACCTCATCAAGTTTTCCCGGTCAAGATAATAATTATGAGAATTACATGGATTTAGATCACGTGCTTTCTTGTTCGATAAGATAACCTCGTCAAGTTTTTCCCGGTCAAGATAATAATTATAAGGGTTCCATGGATTTACATCACTTGCTTTCTTGTTCGGTAAGATAACCTCGTCAAGTTTTTCCCGGTTAAGATAATAATTATGAGGATTACATGGATTTAGATCACTTGCTTTCTCGTTGGATAAGATAACCTCGTCAAGTTTTTCCCGGTCAAGATAATAATAATAAGGATTACATGGATTTAGATCACTTGCCTTCTTGTTCGGTAAGATGACCTCGTCAAGTTTTTCCCGGCCAAGATAATAATTATGAGGATTACATGGATTTAGATCACTTGCTTTCTTGTTCGATAAGATAACCTCGTCAAGTTTTTCCCGGTTAAGATAATAATTATGAGGATTACATGGATTTAGATCACATGCTTTCTTGTTCGGTAAGATAACCTCGTCAAGTTTTTCCCGGTCAAGATAATAATTATGAGGATTACATGGATTTAGATCACTTGCTTTCTTTTTCGACAAGATAACCTCTTCAAGTTTTTCCCGGTGAAGATAATAATTATGAGAATTACAAGGATTTAGATCACTTGCTTTTTGTTTCATAAGATAACTTCGTCAAGTTTTTCCCTGTCAAGATAATAATTATGAGGATTACATGGATTTAGATCAGTTGCTTTCTTGTTCGATAAGATAACCTCGTCAAGTTTTTCCCGGTCAAGATAATAATTATGAGGATTACATGGATTTAGATCAGTTGCTTTCTTGTTCGATAAGATAACCTCGTCAAGTTTTTCCCGGTCAAGATAATAATTATGAGGATTACATGGATTTAGATCACTTGCTTTCTTGTTGGATAAGATAACCTTGTCCAGTTTTTCCCGGTCAAGATCACACATTCCAGATTGAAGAAAGGAGAAATAGCCATCGACAATATAATGTCTGCGCCCAAACTACTCAGGATGAAGTGATAAAACAAAAGTTAAAAATGAACTAACTTGGGAACACACAGCCAAAGGAAAAAGAGTAAAGAAATCACATATGTATGTGTTTGTGTGGGTGGGTGGGTGGATGGGTGTAAAAAATCGCTGTAACAGAATAATGTCCCCACGATTCCCTCGGTCTAACTGGGGTGTGTGAACGCAGAACTGCGAGATTTCAACTCTTGAAACTGTGCACACAGCTAAAGTTAACGGATCAATTAAACCTCCGTTTACAGAATAATGTCACCACGACTAGTCGTTCTGACGAGTGATTCCCTCGGTCTAACTGGGGTGTGTGAACGCAGAATTACGAGATTTCAACTCTTGAAACTGTGCACACAGCTAAAGTTAACGGATCAATTAAACCTCCGTAACAGAATAATGTCACCACGACTAGCCGTTCTGACGAGTGATTCCCTCGGTCTAACTGGGGTGTGTGAACGCAGAATTCCGAGATTTTAACTCTTGAAACATTGCACACAGCTAAAGTTAACGGATCATTTAAGACGCAAGGGTAACCGAAGTTTATAAGAATTGTAAATTAGTAAAAAGCAGTCACCATCTTTAACTAAACAACAGTACATAACGGCCCAATATGATCCGTTATATAGATAAATATACATATATTTATACATTAATCTATGTTTAATTTTTGTTACTTTTCTTATGTTTTTTATTTCCTCTCTGATGAAGCCAAAAAAATAGCGAAACGGTTTTTTTTTTTTTTTAATGTTGAATGCAATTGTTTTTATAATCCTGATTTTGTGTGTGTGTGTGTTTTTTTCTTCTTTTAACAGTTCTAAGTGGGACCATAGCTTCATGTCAAAGTACTTCTAGCAACATTAGTCTCACATCAAAATCAGGGTTCTGTCAAGGTAGACCTACCCTTAGCAACATTAATTTCCTGATGATAAAGGTAGTCTTAGGAAACATTAGCTTCATGTCAAGGAACCCTTATCAAATTTAGCTTTTGGTCGAAGTACTTTTAGCAACATTAGGTTTTTGTCAAGTTATGTTAGTAACATAACCTTCATGTCAAGTTATTCTTAGCAACATGTCATAGTCTCTGAAAGTAGTTCGCTTGAGGATGGACAGAGTTCAGCGTGGTTTTAAAGCGGTTGCAATTAAATTCTGTCTTCTAAATATATTCACAAGTTGAAAGGAATCAGTTGATTGTATCGACAGTTTGTGACAACCGCCTGGACGCGATTACGAAGTTTGTTTGTTTTTTAATTGATTTTCATTCCATATTTTGTATGCCGTGTAGAGAGCGAGACGGACCAACAGCATAGATTGTCTGCCTTCCACGTCTTACACTGTAGGCATTAATATTGCTCGTCTAGAGAGCGTTCCATCTCTTTAAATAAATGAAAACTCCATGTTTACAGTACTGTGGGTATCTTCCCCTTTATTCTGACCCACATGCTGGAATCATTGAATCTGTTTCACAGCAGCTTAGACATCTGCTTATAATCCACTCTAGCTTCCAATGACAATGTTCACTTCCCTTTTTACCAAGATAAAAATTACCTTTTTGAACCATTATCAATTAAACCCCCTTCTCTTTTTTTACAGGTAAATGCTCTTAATGAGGTGGATCATAGCCCGCTCCCAACCTAGTAATAGACTAAGCCATGGATTTCTGCTTCATTTGAATTCCATAATCCATTTATATTCAAATTAGGAAAAAAAATTCACACAACACCATGTAATAATTAAAAGAAAACATATATCTAAATCTAGATCAATTTCAATTGACTATTACCAAACTGCAACAAGTTCTGGGCCATTTAGACTGAAACCGACCCAAATTTTTCTCTAATTGGAAGAGAAAGTTATATTTGTGAAACACTTCAGACATCAATTTAGCGTCCTGTAATGGAAATAGATTTTGAGTTTGATGTAGTACAGCTCAAGAAGTGAAGTCTTCTGGGAGGAAAAGGTGGTCCTATAAAATACAGTACAAGGCTCTAGAGATTATTTCTACAATACTCATACTCCAAGATGGACTAGACGTAGTGGTGAAACTTACATACAGCCTCAAAACTGCATAAAATTATATCCCATGTCGTCCTAACTGGTGGATCAGTACAAAAATAACCATCGACCACACAAGGCAGTTGCATTATTTTGTTGTTATTAGTATTTGTTATGTGAATAACGTACAATATGATAATAATTTTAAAATCTCTTAATATCTACAAATACTGTTTAAAAAAGGCGCAGCTACATGAATCGCTTCCAGTGAAATTGGTTCTTTTCTCGTCTAATATGAAATGATCTAAAACGATGACCCTTAAAAAATGTAGAAATTAAACTGTGTGTTACAAATATACATACGTTACTGGCATATTTGCAATTATCTTATAAAAAGTAAGCAAAAAAAAAAAAAATGCACAAAACACAAAAGGCGAGACTGATTATTAAGGAGAAATCTCAGTTAGTTTTTTTTTTCCTCCAAAATCTTTTTTTTTTCTTTTTCGTTCCTTAATACTAAATGAATATCATTTTTTGTCAATTTTTTTATGGTTCTTTTCATTTTGTAACATAAAAAGTTTTTGCGCAGAAAATTAGAGTTGTAAACGTCTCGCAAACCTCCCCCCAACCGCCCCCCCCCCCAAATTTCTTTTTTTTTTTCCTATAGGTCTAAACTTCTGCTCCTCTGGATGGCTTCAAAATCCAACATCGTTTTCATGCATTAAATTTTATTGTAAAGAAAAGTCATGGTTTGACGCAAGAAACTTCTTCTTCTTCTTCTTCTTCTTCTTCTTCTTCTTCTTCTTCTTCTTCTTCTTCTTCTTCTTCTTCTTCTTCTTCTTCTTCTTCTTCTTCTTCTTCTTCTTCTTCTTCTTCTTCTTCTTCTTCTTCTTCTTCTTCTTCTTCTTCTTCTTCTTCTTCTTCTTCTTCTTCTTCTTCTTCTTCTTCTTCTTCTTCTTCTTCTTCTTCTTCTTCTTCTTCTTCTTCTTCTTCTTCTTCTTCTTCTTCTTCTTCTTCTTCTTCTTCTTCTTCTTCTTCTTCTTCTTCTTCTTCTTCTTCTTCTTCTTCTTCTTCTTCTTCTTCTTCTTCTTCTTCTTCTTCTTCTTCTTCTTCTTCTTCTTCTTCTTCTTCTTCTTCTTCTTCTTATTATTCTTCTTCTTCTTCTTCTTCTTCTTATTCTTTCTTCTTCTTCTTCTTCTTCTTCTTCTTCTTCTTCTTCTTCTTCTTCTTCTTCTTCTTCTTCTTCTTCTTCTTCTTCTTCTTCTTCTTCTTCTTCTTCTTCTTCTTCTTATTCTTCTTCTTCTTCTTCTTCTTCTTCTTCTTCTTCTTCTTCTTCTTCTTCTTCTTCTTCTTCTTCTTCTTCTTCTTCTTCTTCTTCTTCTTCTTCTTCTTCTTCTTCTTCTTCTTCTTCTTCTTCTTCTTCTTCTTCTTCTTCTTCTTCTTCTTCTTCTTCTTCTTCTTCTTCTTCTTCTTCTTCTTCTTCTTCTTCTTCTTCTTCTTCTTCTTCTTCTTCTTCTTCTTCTTCTTCTTCTTCTTCTTCTTCTTCTTCTTCTTCTTCTTCTTCTTCTTCTTCTTCTTCTTCTTCTTCTTCTTCTTCTTCTTCTTCTTCTTCTTCTTCTTCTTCTTCTTCTTCTTCTTGTTCTTCTTCTTCTTCTTCTTCTTCTTCTTCTTCTTCTTCTTCTTCTTCTTCTTCTTCTTCTTCTTCTTCTTCTTCTTCTTCTTCTTCTTCTTCTTCTTCTTATTATTATTATTATTATTATTATTATTATTATTATTATTATTATTATAATTATTATCATCATTATCGTAGTGGTTGTTGTTGATGTTGTTATTATTATTGCTATCTTTATTATAATAAATTTTTTTTAAAATTGTCCGGTTGAACCAACTCCTAAGTTTTTCTCCATAAAAATTGATATAAGTGCTAATAATTTTGCTATTGTTTTGTTGTGAGTATTATTAATGTTTTTCTATAGGACATTGTTTCCAATGCCTAAAATGACTCTGTGAAATGGACTTTTAAAGAATTTTTTTTTCTTTCTATCAACGATGTTGTTTTTTCATTAAGTCATAAAAAGCATTATGCATCTTTTACGCTTGTAACAGATTCTGATGACGATGGTGATCTGTTAGGCTCTGTTTGTCTAGGGGTATTAAAATATTTACACAGCCAATCACACGACTCGTCCGTAGAAAAAAGTCCGAAGTACGCAAGTAAAATTTGCAAACTGTTTAATCCAACATAAGAGCTAGACTGTACAATATCTGTAGGTTGACTTATTAATCATTCACTGTAGACTTGATGTTGAATCACTGTAGACTCTATGATGTTGACTGGCTAAATATAATTTGGATTCTTATTGATACAAAATCTCGTCGAATCATCCAGAAAAGGAATTACATAAATCATAAGAGAACATTCTCGGTACACGTCATTAGCAGTTAGCAACCAATCAAAACAAAGGTAAAACAAGGGGTGACGAGATCATTACTATGCTAGAACTAAGTCGGAGATTCGAGAAGAATCTTGACCATACAAGTGCGGGCTGTCTTCAATAAACAAAACTAAGTTCTTAGGCTTGAAATACAAACGTTATTCAACTAAACAAGATAATTTACATAGATCTAGCCGATCCGCTACCCAAAAGTTACGCACCAAAAAAGGGTGAGGAAATGAATAGATCAACTTATAGTACAATGCGTTACAACGCTTAACATAAAAAGATGTAAGTAGGTAATAACAAGGCTTATTTCCACTATTATTAAAGTATTCTTCGAGTATAGAAACTAGTGATTCCTGCGCTTACCTGCATCAGAGCCCCCTACGTCCCGGGTACGCGAGGCTATACATAGTACAGAGGGGCGCAGCGGCTAGTGGGCTCTCTCTACAAATCTATATCTTCTCTGCAAAAGCAGTTTAGCATATTGCAACTCTTTTTCATTCCGAGTGCATATTGATGGGACCATCTCTCTTTCAGAGTGTGTATTTAATATAAAACGCACTACACCGAATTTATTTCTCACCGACTTCCATAACGTTTTTCGAAAGAAACAGTTTACGTTTAACATCAGTTTACACTTGGAGATCTATTCAACAATAATCTTGCACCAACACTCGGTAACAAAGAGACTGAGACGAACGTGATTTTTTGGAGTGAAGCGGTGAAGCAGGCCAGTGGCAATGGACAAGATTTGTCTTAATATCGCTCTTTGTTTTTTTCTTTGCAGCCACGGTAAGAGCATACACAACTTGATTTACCTTCGGTTCTTCTAATTCTTTTTTGAGATAGTTTTTCAGGTTTTGTTTTCAACCAATTGTGGTTTAATATACAAACTTTCAATTTAAATAATTTTTTGTGTGTTTTATGTATTACTTTTGTATTTACAGACCTTTGTTTTAGCATCCAATAAATGGGACGCTAGCGGTTCCAATTTAAGATGTTTCTGAGCGTCACCTTTATTGATTGTTTGCACGGAAAGAGTTATGGTGTTTTGGCTTTTACTGCAAACATATAATACATAATTAAGTTATATATGCTGAATTTTTTTAAAAGACCACATACAGAATTATAAAACGGAATACCTCAAGAAAATTAGTAATGAAAAGGCTCAAAGTAACTGTATAAATCTTCTTTGATTTATTTTCTTTTGTAGTAGACAAATTGCAAATATGGATAGCAGATTTTGAAATTTACAAATGAAATTTATGCAGGCCTAATTTGGATATTAATTGTGTCAGGGTTCATTGACAAAGGATTTTTTTTTAATCTGAAACATGCCAATTCCAATTCCTTCTAAAATACAATTTGTTTGACAGAGAAAATAACCATAACAATAAGCTAAAACCTATTTTAGGAGAAAGATTATTATTTAAATAAGATGCCCTTTACTTTCACTTTGGATGCAAAAAAGTCCGGTAGTGAATTGAATGTTTGAGAACATTTGACATGCACTGGGCCATTACACTTGAACAAATCAGCATAGTCTTTTTGTCACACAACCCGCATCTGCTTTGCGTCGGACTTGTGACCAAATGGTGATTTACACCATCAGTTCTTACCTCGGTGGGAACTCCCCTCTTGATAGATTATACTGTACCAGAGATCGGCAATCTCGGTGCCCGATCTTGTTTATGCCTCATAAAGTACTCTTTTACAATGTCCCGTTTGAAAGCCAGCTGATCCAAAGGTCTTGAGTTACGTTCAGCTGACTTTTGACAGGAAAGTTAAAGT
>JAWDGP010004269.1:0-2500 GCA_033675545.1 Elysia crispata | reverse complement strand
CATATCTAATACCTAAGAGAAAAAATGAAATTCAGAACTAAAATATTAACAAGTAAACTATGAGTGACCCAATTAAGGTCCGCTCTTGTGTGCGACGGGTACACTGAATGCCATAGAGTGGATGTGCAAAAACGTTTTTTTTTTCTACAATGGTGGCAAAATAACAAAGACTGTTGGTTGTTCTCTTACCCTTTTTTACATATTTGTTAAACAAATGACAACATAATAGTTAACAGTGGGTTTCTTTTTACTTGTAACATCTCAAGGTGCAGGGCTCGTACAGGTAATGATGATCATTTCATAGCAATAATTTCATACAATGTAGACTTTCTTGTTTTATGCACTCAAAGTGATCACTGATACCGTGAATGAAAGTAGCCTACCTCATAATATATGTTTCAGATACAAATCGAACTTCTGGCAGAAGCGACCTATCTAAATCTAAATTGAAACAAAGTTAAACTTTATGGGTTTATTTATATTGATTGAAACTCTTATTTTTACTTTGATTTTACCGCTTCCACCTAAGGCCAAAAAACTGTCTCACTTGTTTATTTGGGCTAAATTTGTCTGAAATTCAAACCTAACATATCAAAAACGCTTTCCTTTTAAGGCGTCAAGTTTTTTTTTAATGTAATCATGATCAATTACACTCTGTACGACTTACGACCTTTTGCAACAATAAAAGTGTTTTTTTAATAGAGTCGTAACCCTTCTTACGACCACACTTTCTAGATTTTTGTGTATTGCATAGAGTAGTAACGAGACTTACGACTTTATGCAAACGAAAAGTCTTAACGACTACGTAAGAAATGTACACTGTGTATGAAGATACGCCAGAAGGTTTTTTTTAATTATTTAAACTAGAACTTTAATACAAGAAAACATCAAAAACAGAAATATTGAATTAGAACACTTATCATTGTTACAGCGGAAAAATCTTACAAGTTCAGGGTCTTTCGCTACATTTCGTCAATAGAAAAAGGTATAAGAAAAAAAGGCAGGAGATTGCAATAACCACATCGTTCGTCTGTAAAACAATTCTATCTACCTTACTTTTTTTGTAAAGTTATAAGGCACAATCAAATCATTAAATGTGTAAGGCGATTATGCATCAACAAAAACTACAGAGAAATGATCTTTAAGCTTTATGCCTTCAACAGTCAAGACATTAAGAAACGATGCATAGTGATCCAAATGTAAGTCATATTATAAGGCAATGCTAAACTGAAATAAAATATAAAATATTGCTGAGCCTATTAGTATGTAAATATTTTTAATAGGCAATGTTAAAAAAAAGTTTAGTTTTATGTATTGCCATATTTCGAGCACATTTATTGTCCGTGCACTGTTTCACATTTTAGTTTTTATCTGGATTGGTGTTTCCATATAATTGTATATTTTTTATTTCTCATTTACATAGAAGACCCAAAAGTAATCTGTTGTAGAGGAAAATCAATAATGGAGAGACTGATAGAAGGAATGATGAATAGAAGGGATCAAAAGATTATCACAAAGAGTTTTTCAATCATTTCGTTTGTCCTTGTCGATTTCAGATAAGAATCGTGAACGGGTTTCAAATGGATTTCACTAGGCTCTGGCAAAGTTATTTTTTGCGCCCTTTTGAATTAAAATTTAAATCAGCCCAGTCATTTTCATCATAGCTGTTTGACATATTTATAATATTAAGTATTTCTCATTCAACTGATATCTTCCACGCAAATACCACAACAACGGGGCAATATATTTGTTTCTGTTTTGCCCGCCGAAGGCATCTAAATATAGGGAGATTGAAGTTACTCCTGTTTCAGCTTTTCCCTTTATAAATTCAATGAACACGAGCATACTTCATTCGAGCCTCGCTTGGCGATGGGCTCGTTCCATATGTTGTTAACTCCCAAATCTTTTCCATAATCAAATATTGTCAGGTTGTACGTATTAGCCATTTTGTTCCATTGGTATGTTGAATGTTAAGTTTTCCTAAATTCAGTTCTGCACTCAAGTAGTCTGGTGACGAGATTGTAAATTCCCTCTAATAATGACTCTCTGTTTGGAGGGTAACTGATGAATATGCTCTCTAGCTTTCCTTTTTTGTCAGGAATTCCCAGTCTTACTTAGTTGTACCCCTTTTATCTGTCTCTATGACACCAATATCATTTTTCTTTTTGTATGCAGAGAGAATACCATTTTCTCACCTGTATCAAGTGTGTAAAAAAAATTTTAACATGCACTTCATGTTTAGTATCCTCTGCAGAAATGTGCCATCTATATGATCTTTTTCTAAGTGATATATCCCCTTTTGTTTGGAACATTTCTTCTTCACTTTCTTCTACACTCTTATTCTCAGGAAATCACGCTGCCTTGAAAGGCATCCTAGTTTTCACAAAACCATAGAAAATCTTAAACCTTTACTCATGACTTCTTTTGCTCCTTACCATCTCCTGTCTACAGTCTACTCCACATCCACCTTTTAATTCTCTCCTCTAAACTGTTTTTCCTT
>JAWDGP010004268.1:25000-30796 GCA_033675545.1 Elysia crispata | reverse complement strand
ACATAATCGAGAAAGCGCAGTTAGACTCAGCAACAACAAAAAGATGCAATCTGCGTCATATCACAAAAAAGTATCTGATTCTTAATAGAGAACCAAACCTAAACAACAAAAAGGATATCTTTTCAACGTGCCACAACAGAAAGAGGTTAATGCGTATTTACTACAAAACTTTAAGCTTGGCTCCGAAGAGGCTGAAAAACAACCATCGTATTATAAGGTCGGAGCGGCAACGACACCTTCGACCTGCGCTTGAAACACAAGTGTAGCATGTAAAGAGCGTCGATAAATACGAAAAGCTACCACAGTTAAGCACCTTTATCAATTGTTCCAACTAATTTTCAAACTGTATATAATACTTGGGTGGGTGTGAGTGTGTGTGTGTGGGGCGGGGGGTCACACATACCCAAGTAACGAATATTGTACGTTGAAAATTTTCAATTCTAACTAGAAATGCCTGGGTAAACAACGAAAGAATTAAAACAAACAGATCTATCTATCTATCTATCTATCTATATATATATATATATATATATATATATATATATATATATATATGTATATATATATATATATTCTGTTGTTATTACTGATTTCAAAATGCTATTGAAGATTCATTATACATTTAATGTAAATAATTCATCAAAATCTTTAGCCTAATTTGTTTTGATGAACCAAATAATATTTAAAGGACCATTCTCAGCGGTTTACAATTTTCAAAGCGGATGACGTTTTTAAAACAATATATAGTTATTAAATTTGAAAAAAAAAAACTTATTTTATGAAAAAAAAATTAAATGCAATTTGACCTTTACCAGCGCATAGAAAAAAGCGTGATGGAAAACATGCCATTCTGGACAGTAACATAGTGGTGATTTGATTGGTCAGTATTTTAAGAACAACTAACTGTCATTGTCGCTTTTTCTACCAGCGGGCGGTTGTGAATGTAAACACCACTCTGCTTCTTTTGCACTCGTGCCGTACCTCTGCTTTGTTTTGTATCTAAGATATCGACCAGATCAACTAATTCTCAATAAGAAACCGATTAGCCATTTCATAAAGTTGCCACTCGTAATTTGTCTTGCATGATTTACACAGATTGTGACTTGATGCAGAATATCTGTAAACTTTAGCAAGTAAAATTTAAACCATTTAATTTTTAAAAATCTGCGGCTAATTTTTTTCTCTGTAGTATTGTCTGAACAGTTGCGGGTTTTGACTTTGTATTGGAGAGCACTTTTTCACCACATCAGGTCAAGCACTGCAATGGGTCATCAGCATAGCATTATGGTTTCGGTGGAGAGATAAACTGAGGAGAGGGCTACGGAAAAGAGTGAGACAAGAGTTAGCACCCCTTCTCCTGTTAACTGATGGTCTGATGTAGTTGATGCAATGATTGCATCAGAGCTGGACGGTGGTCATGCTCTCGGTTTAGCGTGAACCTACCTTCGCCTCCCCTCTCTTAGTTATTGTCTTAGTTAATTGCATGGGTTGCATGCATGTAGTGGGACCAATGGTAGGTACCCCTTGGATTGGCAGGCCAGTGAATGGGCGGTCCTAGTATGCAAATTAGATCTCTGATCTCGCTTATGAGCTTTATTTTTATTATTTTTGTTCTATGGGGTTGTTCCAGAATAATACTATGAATAACTTTCTTAGTTGTGTTGCATACATACACATGTATATGCCGTACCCATAGTTTAATGTATATATATATAGTACACGTACGTTAATGTATGTATTTTATAATCATGAATTTTGTCAAGATTTTATGGGTTGGAACCAGTACCATCTGTCTACTGGTTGGAACTTAACCAGTTATAAGGAGTCGATGGGCTCACGATGGTTACACCCCTATGCTAGGATTACAGCAGGGCTACCTGTTGTGAGGGCTTGTTCTTAAATCCACTTGTGTTATTTGTAGGCGGGGCGGAGCGTGACATCACACTTAGTTTCACTGGATTGTGTAACAGCCTGCAGTGGTCTATGATCTCTATGGCCTGTGGGCTTTGATCTCACCTTGTCTGTGGGATAGATGGAAAAGTAATGCGGCTTATGGTAATTGATATTCTTCTAACCAGGGTTGGCCGGTAATATAGTCAATGATTTACGAGATTAACTGATCGCTTTTATTGAGCCTGTATTTTATCCACCTTGGGCATGCCAGCGTATGGCTTACTTAGCCTACATAATTTACTTGCTTATAGTTATAATTTAATACGTTTCGTTCGCCACGAACGTAGAGATGTTATAATTTCGTCGTTTTCGATCTTTTACCCTTGAATGCTTTTTCTTTAGATTTTATGGTCATAAAAATGTTTTAACAGTGTTTATGTTTATTTTCATTTTCAGGAAGACTTTTCTGAGCCTTGTGAGTTTATTGATTTTGTTCGCCTCCTGGCTGGGTTCTTTGTAACTTCTTTGTAACTTCTTTCTTTGTTCTTTACACTAGTTCCTAATTCTAATTTCTAACTTCTGTATTCTAGTTTTGTTCTAGATCTAGATCTAGTTTTGTTCTTTCGTTACTTTTTAAAAGGATTTTCACTATTTTAGTTTTGATATTTTGGGTTGAAATCAACATTTGAATGGGTTTTGTTCAGTTTCATATTTTTTGTAAGATTTATCCTATTTTGATTTTGAGGTTTGGATTTCTAGTTTTGTTTGGTTTTAAGATTTTGGGTGTGGGTTGAAATCAACACTTGAACGGGTTTTGTTCAGTTTCATATTTTTTGTAAGATGTATCCTATTTTGATTTTGAGGTTTAAGATTTCTAGTTTTGTTTGGTTTTAAGATTTTGGGGATTACTATTTAAAGATGATTATTGGTTGCTTTTATCTTCGGCCTTGTAGCCCTGGTTTAATAGAGATATTGAAATTATTTGCAGTTTGTAGTTATTTTCATTAACTTATTTTTTTTCCTTTGCACTATTACAATTATTTCAACCCAATTAAGCTCTAGTATAGACTATTTCAAACTTACAGGTGTGCTTTATTTTGATTATTTCGTTATTAAATACGATATCTCTCTATTTTCATTTAATTTTCATTTGAATTATTTTGGGGTTATATAACAGAACTCTCACAGCGAAAAGCGTTCGTGAGGAGAAAAAAGAAATAGACTGATTAATTACATTACAAAGGAAAGGACTATGATACATTCATTATTATTCTAGAAAAAAGAGGAACAATGACCACTACTACTACTACTACTACTACTACTACTACTACTACTACTACTACTACTACTACTACTACTACTACTACTACTACTACTACTACTACTACTACTACTACTACTACTACTACTACTACTGCTACTGCTACTGCTACTACTACTACTACTGCTGCTACTTCTGCTGATGCTACTACTACTGCTGCTACTACTACTACTGCTACTACTACTGCTGCTACTTCTGCTGATGCTACTACTACTGCTGCTACCTCTGCTGCTGGTACTACTACTGCTGCTACTTCTGCTGATGCTACTACTACTGCTGCTACTACTACTGCTGCTACTACTACTGCTGCTACTTCTGCTGATGCTACTACTACTGCTGCTGCTACTGCTGCTGCTGCTGCTGCTGCTGCTACTGCTGCTGCTGCTGCTGCTGCTGCTGCTGCTGCTGCTGCTGCTGCTGCTGCTGCTGCTTTACTGCTGCTGCTGCTGCTGCTGCTACTGCTACTGCTGCTGCTGCTGCTGCTGCTGCTGCTGCTGCTGCTACTGCTGCTGCTGCTACCGCTGCTACCTTGCTGCTGCTGCTACTGCTGCTACTACTGCTACTGCTACTGCTACTGCTACTACTACTACTACTGCTGCTACTACTATTACTACTACTACTTCTACTACTACTACTACTACTACTACTACTACTACTACTACTACTACTACTACTACTACTACTACTACTACTACTACTACTACTACTACTACTACTACTACTACTACTACTGCTCCCACTACTTCGTTTATAAGTAAGAGTTATAAGAGCTAATGTTTTAGGTAGTGTTCAGCAGTGGTTAGAATAAGGCTTTAAGTGAAATTGACCGGAAAATGTTGAAATTTATGGGGTTTAGAACCATCTATTTATAGGTGCTTCGGCACCAATCGCCTTACCACTCAAAGAAACATAGCTTATACCAATACGTCCCGAAAGGCGAGCTTCATGGCGAAAGTACATATACAGTGGAAACCTCGTAATTCGAATTGTATGGGAATGGATTAAATCTTCGAATTAAGAGTATTCGAATTACAAAAATGGGTATAACAGAGTCTAAGACTCATTGAGTGAGTGTGTATTGAACCTGCAACGAGCAACCCTCACCTTCCCCCGTGCCACGTTGCTATCCGTATCAGTACAGGATTTGCTACTGGCACTTAATTGTTAATGCATCTGCTCCCTTCTTGATTTGTTAGCGCACTGATCAGCCTTTCTTGGGCAGAGATTGGCATTGCTTGGTGCTTGAGAAATGCATGTGGCACTTTTGTGATGCCTTATGAGGTGATGTCGATTTCGAATTAAGAGAATCAAATCAGAAATACTTCGAAATACGAGTTTGATTCTAACAAAGCCAAACAGAAAAAAAAAAAAAAAACTATCATCTTGCAAAATTCGGTTTATGAGAAATTCGAATAATCAGATTTCGGTTTTTGCGGTTTCCACTGTATTTACTAAGTCTCCCTGAGTGACTGCGATCTTGATTGGGAAGATCCAAATCGCACCAAGGATAACCATTAAATCCGGAAGCACCAACACTTGCCATTGGACAAACAACATGATTGTACTACTACTACTACTACTACTACTACTACTACTACTACTACTACTACTACTACTACTACTACTACTACTACTACTACTACTACTACTACTACTACTACTGCTGCTGCTACTACTACTACTACTACTACTACTACTACTACTACTACTACTACTACTACTACTACTACTACTACTACTACTACTACTACTACTACTACTACTACTACTACTACTACTACTACTACTACTACTACTACTGCTACTACTAATACTACTACTACTACTACTACTACTACTACTACTACTACTACTACTACTACTACTACTACTACTACTACTACTACTACTACTACTACTACTACTACTACTACTACTACTACTACTACTACTACTACTACTACTACTACTACTACTACTACTACTACGTCTTCTTTTTTTTCTTCTTCTTCTCCTTCTTTTTTATTTTTAATGTCTTTAATTCTTTTTTTTTCAATGGTAATGATCAAAACTTGCATTTGTATGTGTGGCTCTACTTGCTAATCCAAAGGTTCATTCTTTGTTGAGTCATGCAATAAGCACTGTTCGAGATTTAACACATCTACTCCCCTGCACCCTCCTTCCTCTCTCTCACCCAACCCCACCCCTGCTCCTGCTCCCATTCCTTTCATTTCTTTAACCTTCAAAGTAAGATTTTTTTTTCTGCAATCTTGTTGATTGTCTCAAAGAACGAAGGAGTCATCAAGTAAAAAGCTCTTTCAACAATTAATAAAGCTACACTATGTTTTCCTACCATTAGATTTCGAGTGGCAGCTCATCAAGAATCACCATCAGCAAACACTGAGGCCTGATATCTTTCCTCTCCGCTGATAACCTACACACACACACACACACATATCACGGTCTCAACTCATGCGTTTGTTTACATCTCAGTAAACACCTCCCTTGTTTACTCGGCTTCTGAGACTGATTGAACTGTGACTCGACTGGTTTGGTCTATTGATATAACAGACTTTAGCCAATCACGTCACTTTTCCATCCAA
>JAWDGP010004268.1:0-20000 GCA_033675545.1 Elysia crispata | reverse complement strand
AGCACCCTCTCGGCTGAACAGTGATGCGCCTCTAACCTCCACAATGAGCCAAGACAACATCAAGTAAAACGAAAATGTACTTTCTTTTAAAACAAAACAAAACAATGTACATTGTGTATTACAAAGGAATAACATAAAAATGTCTAAAATCAATAATAAAAAAAAGTTTATTGCGCACTAGAAGTCATATAGATTTAGAATAACAATATCATTTTGTATCATACTCAATTCAAGAGGCGTCGCTATTTTCCTTGACATAATAACAGTACGTTCCAATATGAACACCATAAAACCATCAAAGATTGTAATGGGAATTTGCTTATATTCTAGACGTTACAATTGTAATTATAAAAGACATCAGTCTTACATCCAAATAAAGGCAACCCACAAATTTACAGAAAACTGCAAAAGAAATTAAAAGATTTGAAAAATCAAGACATTATTGTGGTAAGCGGTTGGAATCTTTTACTGAACTGCAGCCTTCATGGCAAGAACTATAAAGACATAAACAACTAATTGTCGAACTGAAGTGAGAATCCCGACTTTATAAATCGAGAGACGAAAATGTAGGCGATGTTGATATCAATCTACGTCCGTCACCAGACACACCCCTAGGCTAAGAAATGATGAGGCGAAACTAATACTGACATCACATAAGGAGAAGCAGGAAAGGTGTGGATGAATATGAATTGTTGAATTTTTTAAGTTCTTCTGGTGATATTTAAGCCAATATCTGATCAAGGCAACCAACTTAAGCTTGAAGATCAAACTACTTTCCATTACACAACGAAAAGGTCTCATAACCTGCATTCTAAAACCCGGAAAATCCAATATATATATATATATATATATATATATATATATATATATATATATAGAAGAAGAAGAAGAAGAAGAAGAAGAAGAAGAAGAAGAAGAAGAAGAAGAAGAAGAAGAAGAAGAAGAAGAAGAAGAAGAAGAAGAAGAAGAAGAAGAAGAAGAAGAAGAAGAAGAAGAAGAAGAAGAAGAAGAAGAAGAAGCGGAGGATATGCAGAGTAAGAAATCGAAAATGGTGGGTAAATATTTAGGCCTACTTTTGGTGTATCATCTGGTATTTTTTAAATAGTTTATGGCGGTGAGGGTCTCCAATTTTCTTTTATTGCAGACACTTTTGTTATAAATAGTTCACATGATACTCCATTTTGTCCTCGTCAAAAAGATTTTTTTGTATAATGATCACGGAAAATGTGTGAGACGCGATGTATGTCGGAGTGCTGTTACAGTTTCGATAAATTGTATGGGCAGGAGGACTGCTGCCTTTTACCTCATCCTTCTCCTACTACTTCTAAAACTACTACTGCTACTACTACTACTACTACTACTACTACTACTACTACTACTACTACTACTACTACTACTACTACTACTACTACTACTACTACTACTACTACTACTGCTACTGCTACTACTACTACTACTACTACTACTACTACTACTACTACTACTACTACTACTACTACTACTACTACTACTACTACTACTACTACTACTACTACTACTACTACCACTACTACCACTGTTATTCCACAGGGCTGTGCTCAGAGCAGCCCATCTCAAACCTGTAACATTTTTGGACTGTCTGGATCATTTTCAAACATCAAACAGAATGGAAAACAATAAATGAAAAAAAAAACAGTTGCTAGGCTTATTTATCAGGCCTGAGATTGACTTGTTTTGAAAAAGGAAGAAACTCAGTCAGAATAGAAGGAATAAAATGCAAAAAATGTCATATTGAAGAGATAAATCGCTAAATTCTGTCATGTACACTTTTCACATTAAGCTCATGATTGGCGCCTATCACTTGCAACACTCAGTTATTTCCTGCCTCTATTGCAGTCACACGAAGGCTGGCACCACAGTTATACTTCAGAGTCCTGAAATGATACAATATGTAAGCAATAAATACAGAATGATAATTGATAAAAATCAGGTTTCTGTCAGCTGGCATTAAGCTGCCAAATCGCTCACCCATACCGCAGGAATCAACTTCTTGGTGCAATGTAGCCTGCAATGTAAGCAACAGAAGGTTATTCCTTGTATTCTTCAGTGAGTGTGGGGAGTCATGACAGCGCTTTCACTCTCCAGATGACTGGAGTAAGGTTTGTCAGCTGTCACCCCGAGGTTTGTTTAAAATAGAGCAATTTTAGGAGCCCTTGCACGCTCAACGTAATTTAGGGTACACTTTAAAGACATCTCGCCAAACACAAATACAAATACATGATCCTTGGGCACTATATATGCAACTTTCACCTTGAAGGCGTCTAAGATGCTAGATGGGAAATCTGGGTAGATATCAGGTTTCGCCATCGTTCTTCTCATGGTAGTGACGGATGGCAGATGAAACATCTTTCGGAGGAGAAGATACGCCTTGGGTGAGGCATGAAAAATGAAAAGTGCTTGGCTTTTGTTATGTGCATTCCACCTTTTCTTGTACTTGAAAGACCGCGGCGTCACATTCGCGATACTTAAGTTTGCCCCGGCCAGACCACGGCGTCACATTCGCGTTACTGAAGTTTGCCTCGCCCTGCACCGCCCGCCCTAGGTCACTAGAGGTCAAGTTCCGGTGAACCCGGATCAGCGGGACTGCTCTGACCAAGGATGCACCAATTTTGTCAGTTTTAAGTGTTTTTCTTTCTTCTCTCACAAAAATGAAATTTCTAAACGGCTTTTACTTATAAGAGTAAATTAAACTACGAAAGTCAATTGAATTTTTTTTGCGATAAAAAGTAAGCCCTAGTTTAAGTGGTTATTTCGCAATTGGATCGCAAATCAGGGTGTTTTTTAATGTTGGTTAATGTTTATTTTTTTTATACACGAAGTCCTATATTTAAAAATTCAAAATTAAAAAATTCGTCCTATGAATTTTTTTGAAATTTGTTCATAAAATTTATAATACATTACATCTTATACATATGAAATTTCAAAGCGCTAAAAACAAATTGTGGGGTTGGCATAAGGGTTAAATTTTTCTTGGTAACAGGTTTGTTATAATTTTATGTAGGGACGCTGGTATAGAACTTTTATTTATTTGTGGCAGTACTAGCAGTAGGCCTTTAGAACAGATCTTTATTGTGTCAATTATCAGCTTGTGGGTGGAGCCACGTGCGCTTCTAGCTTGTTAATATTAGTATACTTAGTTAAATGGCGGTAAAACTAGTCTCCGCCCCTCTAGCGGTTTATTCCTATTTCTTTAATTATTCGGAAGATACATTATTTCATCTAATGATTACATTGACTGGCCGATCTATTCTTTTATTCCTGTCCAGCTGGCCTGAGACGATTTTCTTCGGTCGGCTTTGATTCGGGGAACTTGGGGAATTTAGGGAAACTACTAGTCGTATTAAGTTATGTGATGCTTTGATCGGGAGATGCTAGAATCATACGTAGATGTAACGACGGGTTCTTAGATTCTATGGTCTCGGTCGGGTGGTGTTTTAGTTGGGGAAACGTGTTGTTCCGTTCGACGGAGTAAATCTCCTCGGTCGGCATTGGCCCTTGCTCTAGCGTCGAACTGGGAAACCAAGGAAGTCTTTGACGGGGGACTATGCCGACTGAGTTTGTACTATAAATGGAAAGCTCGGAAAGACTCGCTGTCAGTACCTTTTTGGAGTATCTGGAGGCCACGTTGGATAGTAGTATTGTTTGGAACTACAGTGAGAAGTTAATGTGTCCATTCCTAGTGGATATTATTGAACTATTGGGAAAGCTACTTGTGTTGCATTATCATTTGTTGTACATGTAATTCAGCTTGATTATCACCGTGACTCGGGCGTTGGCTGACTATTAGGCATTTTGACTAGATCTAGATTTCTAGTATTAGGCATTTTTATCAGGTATTTTTATTCTGACCATTTTTACTTAGGCATTTTTATTAGGCATTTCTATTGGGCATTTGTTCGATATTTTCTTTGTTGCTTTTGGATCCTCTTTGTATTTTGTATTTTATTCTTTGAGAATTGATTTCATACATTGCTAAATAAGTATTCGTGTAATAAACTTTTTATAGTTGTTGGTAACGTTAATTTGTTCTTGGTGTGTTCCTTCCTTCTTGAGGTTAGCCATTTTTGTCTCGATATTACTCGTATTCGTTAGGGAACAGTGGCCTTAGTACTCCACTGATACTCAAGGACCCAAGAGTGTGAACTCTTTAGTATTGCACGTCTGCTAGGCACGCTACCATAACCAATTAGGGCCTGCAATTACTTTGAGTAGGAAGAAGCACTGAGCTTATATAGATAACTAGACGATTGGGTCCTATTGAAGTAGTAACTAAGTAAGTTAAGGAATCCACTCTAGATCTAGTTACATTTGGTGGCAGCGGTGGGATATTTTGAGTATATCCCTAGAGTGGTATCGAAGCCTCTAGTTGTTTTCCTATTCAGTTGTCTTTCTTTGTTTGGAACATCAACCTCCTCTCTTTTGCTCCTTGTCTCCTAGTCCTTTACAATGCCTGGTGGTCAGCCAGCCTTAAAGATGGTCATCTGTGCGCCAAGAGAAGTATCGCTTGCTAAGTTTTACGGAAGTGGAGGAGTTGGGGAGACAAGCAGATTTCTCGCTCGGATGGAAAGAGCGTGGGAATTCCTACACCTCGACACAGAGAAGGAAAAGATCTCTTTCTTATATGAGAAGATCGGAGAAGAGGTGGAGAGTGAGATAGATTGCCACCTCGAAGGAAAATCAGCCACTTCTCAGGAGATTTTAGACATTTTAAGGAAATGTTACGGTGAGAAAAGAACCGTTCCTGCCCTAAGGAGGGTATTTTATAATACTAAACAGAGAAAGAATGAGGGAGTCCGTGCCTTTTCCCATAGGCTAAAAGAGGCGTTCGATGCCATGACTTCGCGGCAAAGAGACAGCAAGATCGATCTGTCCCCAATCAGTGAACTGTGAGACACTTTCGTTGAGAACCTAGGAGACAAGGTGACAAGCAGACAAGGCGGCATCTACGGGATCATCTCACCTCGTCGCCAAATTCTACCTTCATTGAAATACGCCTCCTAGCAGAAAAGATGGAGAGATACGGCTGTGATAGTGAGGGGGAAGAGGAGAGAAGTGTTGGCCAACGACAGGCCATCGCTTTGTATTCAGAAGATGAGGCGGTCGAGCTGCTAACCAAGAAAGTGGCTTAAACTACAGGCCTCCTAATCGAACAGGAACATCTAAGGATTAGCCAATCTCGCTGCGATGGAGATAAGCCGCGCCCCGACGCTCACCGACACAACCTGAGATCATCAGCGGTGCGGAACCAACGAGTGACAGGCGCCGTCTGCTTCAGATGTGGTGGACAAGGTCATTTCGCCAGAGTTTGCGCCCAGGGGCCGAACTCGAACTTGTCTGTGAGCCCCGCCTCCCGTGGAGGCAATGACCGACGTGTTACGCAAAAAGTGACACCACAGTATCAAGCCCATTCCAGGAGTATTTCCACTGACTATGAAGGAAGAAGTGACAGTTATCGGTTCTAGAGATACAGGAACGGTAGAGTGGTTCAACGTCAAACGTGGCTTTGGATTCATTACCCTGATGGCATTAGGGAGGACATTTTTGTCCACCATTCGTCAATAGTGAGAAACACACCCAGGAAATATCGTAGAAGTGTTTGTGATGGAGAGAGGGTTGAGTTTGATGTTGTTGAAGGTAGAAATGGAGTTATGGCAATTAATGTGACCGGACCATGTGGTGCAAATGTTTTTGGTAGCAGATATGCTGCAAACATAGATGAACTGAATCTCCATCATCATGCGAGCAGACTTGTTGATAATCGACAGAGACCACGCAGTGGAGGTGCCCGGACCATCGAGTATCAGTCTACTAACAGTTGTGGTGGTGTCAGCAGGAAACATTTGAATGACCGCGCCTCCTCCCATTCTGAGGATCAAGACTATCAGCCAAGACAACCACGGTCGGGAGTAAATTATGACCAACCAAGGGACTCCATGCCCCGCCCTGATATTGGTCGCCGTGGGGACAACCATCGCAAAAGACAGAGTAGGAAGAAGCACTGAGCTTCTATAGATAACTAGACTAGTGGGTCCTATTGTAATCGTAACTAAGTAAGTTAAGAAATCCACCCTAGATCTAGTTACATTTATAACTGAAAGTATTGTACACATGTACTTATCAATGCTACATGTAAAAATATATCCCTCTCTAAATGTACCCTCTATAAAATTATGAAAAGGGATATTTAATTTATAAAATTTGATTTTACTCCTTGCAAAGGACTCAAATTCTATAAAAACAATTTTTTTTTAATTTAAATTAATTATAATACATAATATTTTTTTTTAATTATAATGTCAAAAACATATATATATATATATATATGACAAAATCAAAACCCAACAATATTTTAGAATTTTGATTTTTATTCTAATGAGTCCCCCCCCCCCCTTCTACATAATACAAAACAAAACAATAATCTTAAGAAACTAAATAAATATCTCTATAAAGCAAAATTATAAATTAAACCTACGCTATTTAATTCCTACGTATATTCTATATTATTATTACATTTTCTTTTTCGCATTCCATGTCTCCTTCCACACACCAGTTCTTGTCTGTTCACACACACACCAGTTTTTGTCTGTTCACACACACCAGTTCCTGTCTGTTCCTGTTTTAATAGTCCCCTGATGACCTGTCCTTGTTCTACTAAATTGTCCTCAAGCTCACTCTACCGACTTTTTTTTTTTTTAAACAACTCAATTCAGGAGGCCGATTCCTTTCGTACTTCTCCTCAGCATAAGTATAAATTATTTTTGTTTTTCCTTCATATCACACTCATTGTGAGTGGTACTTTCTTCACTATGTAATGTCACTTAGGCTACAATTTTTTTTTCACTCAGGAAGCAATAAACTGCCTTTTTCTTTATGCCAACAATATTTTCACAAAATTGAAAATTAGGAGATTTGTTTATTTTTTTGGTTTTTGTTCGGGTGTTAATTTTTTTTTTTTTTAGGACAATAATTTCTCCTCTCCCGATTTAGTTCTACGTTGTAAAATCTCCTGTCTTTCTTCTTTAAACAAAAATGCAATGTAAAAGAGGACGAACACTCGTGTTCACCAGCTTTTACAGTTTTTAAGGCTAAGCTTGCCTTCATACATTCTCGCCTTTCATTCCCCCACTGCTTATGAACTTCAGTCACACCACAGACGGAAAAAAATAATATAAATAGATGTGAGCGGATGGAAAGTTGGATGACTATTTGACTTTATGTCATTTCATTACTGATCTGTACGCCTCTGTATCTCGAGGTAAGTTGCATTTTTATAATTTAATGTTTAAATAATATAAGAAATCTTAAATGGATTTAGCTCAAGACAGTCTTGCTAAATTTGTAACTATGGCATGTTCTAAACCTCAGTATAAACTAAATATTATCTTTGCTCATATTTTTATGGATTTAGTGACAGTCGAGTGGCAAATGTCTGCCTATTCTTCTTTATTATGCCATTATCTTCTTCTAATTGTTAAAATTGTTGTGACTCATAGATTATTTGCCATTTATTTTTAAATCTATTATTACTATTGCCATTGGCCTATTGAGACAGTGAAAACTGTAAGTGGACAAGCCCTCTCATTCTTAGGCTTAAGTCTCTGTGTGAAGCAGGAGTTAGCACGCCTCCTCCCAAGAACTAACGCTCTCACGAAGAGTGATTCAATTCAATGATTGAGTTAGAACTGGACGATGGTCACTCTCTCGGCTTGGCGCCAGCGCATAAACCTTCCTTTCCCTCCACTCTCTTACTGTCTTAGTTTTGCTGCAATGTAAGCAATGGCACCAGTCATGGCCTACTGGATACAGAGGGGTGTGCACCAGTATAATCTAATATAATTTTATATACCGTACCGGTAGTTGTCATTGCAGTGTATGTACGTTAATCATTATAATTTATAATTTATAAATGTGGAATTTTAAAAGATTTGATTGGGTTTGAACTTTACCAGCTATCGTTAATCTATGGGCTCACAGTGACTGTAGAACTTTACATGTGTAAAAAGGGCTATGTGTTGAGAGGGCTTGTTCTTATCCAACTTGTTATGTAGGCGGGGCCGAGCACCCTGTTGAGGAACTGACCATGGCCTACTGGATACTCTAGAGGTCTGTGAACTGACCCAGTACCATCTGTTAGACAGAATGGTACTGAACTGACCTCACACTTTACTGGGTTGTGTAACAACCTTCAGTCGTTTATGCTTACTTCTACTGTAACAAACTTCTCTTTCGTCGCATTAGCAGTATCGACCGCGTTTTGCATTTGGAAGGCAAATCAAATGTAGAAATACTTAAAACAATTCACGCGTATGATTAATATTAATAAAATAGAAATATGCTTCTTCGTTTGCTCTGATAAATCGTTTAAATGATCGTAACAGTAATAAATGTATCTGGCTCATCAAAAAATAGAATGCGTTGGAAGAAAGGTGGAAACCATTCTTTAAAATATTTTTCAATTATTTTTAACGATGAGTTTTAGATTAGCCTGCACCAAGTACACTCTTTTCTCTGCCTTCACATTAGTCTTTAAAGGCCCTGCATTGACAGTAGTTAGGATGGGCTCTCATCTCCCGCTGCTACACCCTGGTTCACCATAGTCGAGAGAAGCACAGCTGCTACCTCCTCATAGTAGGAAGTTTATTAGAACCAATGAAATATAAAATATGCTTGAAGTATAAACACCTTGGTTGTCTTCGCCGCCTTTTTTTGGACACGATTTAAATGATGGAACTAGAATAATGTTTATTTTACCAGCTTAGGAGCAGGATTCAGTGTGTGTGTGTGTGTGTGAAAGAGAGGGAGTGAGAAAGAAAGAGAGAGAGAGAGAGAGAGAGAGAGAGAGAGGAGGGAAAGGGAGAGGGAGAGGGAGAGGGAGGGAGAGGGAGAGGGAGAGAGAGAGAGAGAGAGAGAGAGAGAGAGAGAGAGAGAGAGAGAGAGAGAGAGAGAGAGAGAGAGAGAGAGAGAGAGAGAGAGAGAGAGAGAGAGAGAGAGAGAGAGATTTCATCACTGCCTATAGTAATCAACAAAGACTTGTTCCACATTCTTCCCGAGCTGACAAAAGAAAAAAAAAACCTTCAGCTGATTTGAACCAGCTAAGATTACTTTTATAGAACCACGAATAATTGATGTCGGTAACCAGATTTATTACAGCGATTGTCGAGGCGTTTTGTTCTGACAACATTGATGCGTAAAGCAAGACTAATTAGCCAACTAAGTTGATCATGAAATCCTACCATTGAAATTATTCTTGATATACTTGTATATAGTGAGGTTGAAAGGTTTACAGAGAGGGATTTTTTTTTTTGGGGGGGGGAGTACCATATAAGATTACCGTTTCTTGTGTTTGATAAAGCCTATCAAGAACATGGTGATCTCAAAACTTTTTGCATATCAAACTTCAGTCTCTATCGAGCAAGTCAGAATGAAAAAGTTGAAGCCCCTAACTTTCCTACCTACGGTGTGAGACTGGAACCAGCTAGGAAGGCTCCTGTGGGTATCAGGTCGGATGCTCTAGCCACACAGCCACTGGCGCTTCTACCTTCACCGCACCTCGCATTATTTCATACAAAACGTATATGGGGATAAACAGAATATTCGTAGACTTCATGTATCACCAATGCTTTAATGGTTTCTGGCATTGCATTGTCCATATATTTAATCTGTTTACTCCGAAAGACTGAATAGGTTCAACTGTTCAGCTTTTCACATAGTTGTTTCCACTTTGTATAAAAATGAGAATAGTCAGCTAATTTTTGTAGAATCTAAATGTAAAGATCGTTCTAAAACAATCTGAACCTTTTAGAATTAAACAAGTGGCAGCAGCTTTGAGTTTCAGCAAGGCAGAACACTTTTGGGTACTTTTTGTAGGATTTCAAAATATCTCTGATAAGCGTTTAAAATGATCTTTTGATTAAGCACTTACAGAATAAGCTAATTTCTGATATTAAATATTAACTATAGACATAAATCTGGACAAAAAAGTTCTTTTAAATTCAAGTCTCACTTTTCATATTTGTTATTTGTCTCTGTCTGGAACATGTCTGTCTCCCAATGACCGACACAAGCTGATTCCTCTGTTATTTATTCTTTTATCAGTTCGCTTTTTGTTTGTCGGAATATATCTCTGTGAAACCATACATTTATTTCTGTGTTTTATCTACGTATCCATCACCCTCTCTCTGCCTCTATCCTCGCGTCTCTCTCTCTGTCTCTCACTTCCGGTCTTTTTCGGTCTCTTTCATCTTTCTCTCTCTCTCTCTCTCTCTCTCTCTCTCTCTCTCTCTCTCTCTCTCTCTCTCTCTCTCTCTCTCTCTCTCTCTCTCTCTCTCTCTCTCTCTCTCTCTCTCTCTCTCACTCTCTGTCTGTAGATTCCTGACTATAATTTTCTAGATTTTCTAGAAACTCATTATGAACATTAAAGATTTTATTCGTCACGTGTTTCTCGACATTCGCCCGAAAATCTGATAAATATCTCGGAACTAAACATGCCGAGCGAAATAATTTTAAAGAGAAGGAAAATAGTTTTCATTAAGTTCAACATTCCATGTGTCAGTTTTTCCTCAGCATACTTTGTTTAGCATAGCAGTTCATGTAAAAGAATGTACTTCTTGTTTTTTTCAGTCAAATTGATTGTCAGTTTCAACTGATCCTGAAACAAAATTTTTTAAATGAGGTTTCAAATTTTGTTTTCAGAATGGCACAAAGAAATGCCGAAGAGGGAGAAAGGTACTGTTTCGTGTCATCAATAGTTGTAAACTTTGAGCTACATAATCATTAGTCACAGTGCATGTCATTGGGAGTTGCCTGAAAACTTTGTAGTCTTATCAAAGGGAATACGAAATCACAAAGGTTATGTCAATTTGTTGGAAGCTTTTCGATCATCTAAGCACAGATAATTTTGTTGTAAATGGCTCTCATACAAGATTTCAAGATGGCGGAAGGGAAGCTTTTAGATCTAGATAATCTCGGTCTCTTTTCACGCTATAAAAATGTAGTTTTTCAAAAAAATTGACATAAAAAAAGTTTATATACAAAATTTAACTTTAATTTTTAACAATAAAACAAAAATCGGGCATCCATTTGTAAAATTATAGCTTCCATTTAGTCTCACAATAGAGGGTATTTGCATCGTAAATATTTTTACGATATCTCATTGGTTGGCGTGTTGAAAGTTAAGATTTTATTCGACACGTGTTTCTCGACATTTCCTGTAAAAATCTGATAAATATCTCGGAACTAAACATGCCGTTCAGCGGTGACCGAAACATTTTTAAAGAGAAGGAAAATAGTTTTCATTAAGTTCAACATACCATGTGTCAGTTTTTCCCAACATACTTTGTTTTTACAGCAGTTCATGTAAAAGAATGTACTTGTTTTTTCCTTTCAAATTAATTGTCAGTTTTAATGATGCTCAAACAAAATTTTTTAAATGAGGTTTCAAATTTTGTTTTCAGAATGGCAGAAAGAAATTCCGAAGAGAGAGAAAGGTACTGTTTCGTGTATTAAATAGTTGTAAACTTTGAGCTACATAATCATTAGTCACAGTGCATGTCATTGGGAGTTGCCTGAAAACTTTGTAGTCTTATCAAAGGGAATACGAAATCACAAAGGTTATGTCACTTTGTTGGAAGCTTTTCGATCATCTAAGCACAGATAATTTTGTTGTAAATGGCTCTCATACAAATTTTCTAGATGGCGGAAGTGAAGCTTTTAGATCTAGATAATCTCGGTCTCTTTTCACGCTATAAAAATGTACTTTTTCAAAACAATTGACATATAAAAAAAAGTTTATATACAAAATTTAACTTTATTTTTTAATATAAAACAAAAATCGGGCATCCATTTGTAAAATTATAGCTTCCATTTAGTCTCACAATAGAGGGTATTTGCATCGTAAATATTTATACGATATCTCATTGGTTGGCCTGTTGAGAGTTAAGATTTTATTCGACACGTGTTTCTCGACATTCGCCCGAAAATCTGATAAATATCTCGGAACTAAACATATCATTCAGCGGTGACCGAAATAATTTTTAAGGCAAGGAAAATAGTTTTCATTAAGTTCAACATTCCATGTGTCAGTTTTTTCCCAGCATAATTTGTTTTGCATAGCAGTTCATATAACGGAATGTACTTCCTTTTTTTCCACTCAAATTAATTGTTAGTTTCAACTGATGCTGAAACAAAATTTTTTAAATGAGGTTTCAAATTTTGTTTTCAGAATGGCACAAAGAGACATAATAAAGGAAAATGCCGAAGAGGGAGAAAGGTACTGTTTCGTGTATTAAATAGTTGTAAACTTTGAGCTACATAATCATTAGTCACAGTGCATGTCATTGGGAGTTGCCTGAAAACTTCGTAGTCTTATCAAAGGGAATACGAAATCACAAAGGTTATGTCAATTTGTTGGAAGCTTTTCGATCATCTAAGCACAGATAATTTTGTTGTAAATGGCTCTCATACAAATTTTCAAGATGGCGGAAGGGAAGCTTTTAGATCTAGATAATCTCGGTCTCTTTTCACGCTATAAAAATGTAGTTTTTCAAAAAAATTGACATAAAAAAAAGTTTATATACAAAATTTAACTTTAATTTTTAACAATAAAACAAAAATCGGGCATCCATTTGTAAAATTATAGCTTCCATTTAGTCTCACAATAGAGGGTATTTGCATCGTAAATATTTTTACGATATCTCATTGGTTGGCCTGTTGAGAGTTAAGATTTTATTCGTCACGTGTTTCTCGACATTCTCCCGAAAATCTGATAAATATCTCGGAACTAAACATACCATTCAGCGGTGACCGAAATAATTTTTAAGGGAAGGAAAATAGTTTTCATTAAGTTCAAAATTCCATGTGTCAGTTTTTCCCAACATACTTTGTTTAGCACAGCAGTTCATGTACTAGAATGTACTTATTGTTTTTTCCTTTCAAATTAGTTGTCAGTTTCAACTTATCCTGAAACAAAATTTTTTAAATGAGGTTTCAAATTTTGTTTTCAGAATGGCAGAAAGAGACAATTCAGAAGAGAGAGAAAGGTACTGTTTCGTGTATTAAATAGTTGTAAACTTTGAGCTACATAATCATTAGTCACAGTGCATATCATTGGGAGTTGCCTGAAAACTTTGTAGTCTTATCAAAGGGAATACGAAATCACAAAGGTTATGTCACTTTGTTGGAAGCTTTTCGATCATCTAAGGACAGATAATTTTGTTGTAAATGGCTCTCATACAGGCCATGTTTAATGTTTCCCTTTCATTACGGGTACTTCAAATTTTACACATTTATTTATCTTAAAAGGTCATCAAAACTTACTTTAGTAGCCAACTTTGAGAAAGAAATTATCCTTCACATACTCTGGCTTGCAAGAATACTACAGGAAACTGTTAGCTCTGTTAATGTTTGAAAGTACCTTTCACCTTTCAGCGGTCCTCTTTTATTCATCTAAAAAAAAAAAGCTTGTTGACAATCTTACAGTTTATGCGCACAGATTTTTAGAAAATTAACCAAGGACTTGAAACCCCAGGAAAAGATATTAGTTAACTTTTGCTACACATGGCCTTCTTCGGAGTGTCTACTTGTTCTTTTAAAGATGCTGTCAAATGTATAGACAGGCTAAACAAAGCTTTATGCTCTCTCAACAGTCTTTCCCGTCAACTCTCTCTCTCTCTCTCTCTCTCTCTCTCTCTCTCTCTCTCTCTCTCTCTCTCTCTCTCTCTCTCTCTCTCTCTCTCTCTCTCTCTCTCTCTCTCTCTCTGTGGGGGATGGGGGTAGGGGTTAGCTGCCTCCGAAAGTATGCTCTATAACAGAAAATAAAAAAAAGACAATCCATCTTCACACCCTCTTATTGCTCATAAAGTGACGCCTTTGAAACCGTCAAAAGCATTACCAAAATTCACCAAAATGCCCAGTTTTGCACCATATTATTTTCAAAAAATTCTCCAGGGGGAGGGGGTAGTCGGAGATACTTGTATGGTTGGACCCTAAAACAGTTCTAAGCATATAACCTTCAGAATATTTACCCCCCCTCTCTCTCTCTCTCTCTCTCTCTCTCTCTCTCTCTCTCTCTCTCTCTCTCTCTCTCTCTCTCTCACACACACACACACACACACACTCGCTTTCTCTCCGTCTTTTAGTGTTTTTATCTCTATTTTCTTTTGATTGATTGGATTTGTGTGTGTGTTTTTTATGGAAATTTATAAATATCAACAGAGCCAATATTTCTTTAAAAAAAATACTCTTCTAAAAAGCACATTTCTGGACTTGTACATTTGACAGGGAGCATGAAGACACATGCCACAAATGGTCCATGTTTTTGTACTACTACAGGATCTAAGAATTTTTTAGGCTTGATAAAAGACGTGTGTTTTGTCCAATACTGTGTCCTAATAGAAGTTTTTCAGATTGCTATTGCATGAAATTTTACTTTCAAAACCTTAATTCTTGTGCCCAAAGCTTAAAAACATGACAGCCAGTGTTTTGGTTTAAATAATGAACATTTTGAGATCGCTTGGAAACTTAAGGACTGATATCATCGACTCTGTTGAAACAAAGTGCACTTGTATGGTATGAGGCATAAATGTATGTCTCTAATCTTTACTGTATGAGACCTTCTACTCAATATATATTTTTATGGAATATTAGAATAATTATCCATTAGTGGAACTGTGATATCAATACATGTATTTTGTTCTGCGAAATCTAAAATGAAAAGCTGTCATATCCTTTAATATTTTTTTTCTTTTTTTTTTTTTAACAGAGAACCCGCCTGCAGAAAGGCAGAAAATGACTAAAAGACGTAGGAAACAAATAGTGAGAGGTGCGTTTCCTTTGTATTGTCTTGAAAAAAATATGTCTTGGATACCACGTTTGTCTTGAATTTTAATTTTCAATATTTCAGAATGCTATTTGATTCCCCTGTTTGCCAATATTTGGAAAAAGAAATGAAAATAGATAAGAGTTTAAGCAGAGAACTTTTGACAGGCCCCTAGTTCATACTTATAAGAATTTAAAGGGATAAGATAGGGATCATCTAAAAAAGACCTTTTTCTCCTGTCTATCCAGTCAAAGGTCTCCCCGGTAAGATATTGAAAGTCCCCTGGAATTAGGCAAGGCATGGAAAACTAATTAAAAGAATTTCTAGTCAATTTATATGACCAGTTAATGACATCGAAATGATAAGAAAAGTTCACACAAAAGCTACAGTGGCTACAACAGGGTTTTCGGTTTCTTGTCCGCAGCCATCTGAATCACATATACTTATGAGGTTATAGGGTATAGGGCGCGACCTATCAGCAGGATATTCTGTATTCTTAGATCATTCTAAATCCACATCTGTTCTGGTGAACTCTGGATCCGAGAAAGACGGGGTTGGAAGGAGACGGAAGTGACTTGAAAAGGATGATGGCACGCTCCTTATTAATTGAGGACCAAGCTGCTTGCGCGAGAGACGGATCGAACGATATTCTATCGATATTCCTATCTGGGTTGTTTCCGTGTTCATGGTTGGTCTCTTCCTTGATTACCACAAATTCTGGTTTCAGATTGTTTTGGGAATAAGCATTTTATGCGTCTCTTTCCCCTACTGAAATTCTATGCAAGGTCTGTAGCGATGTGCTTAAAAGATCTCTCCATGCATCTGAAGGATAGCTGTTGCACGGAACTGAGGGCAGATCCTCTCAGGAACTCTCTCCTGCAGTTATTACAAAAAAGATCAGGTGATCGCTGTTGCTTGGTGTGATCATCTTGCCACAACGACCATATTTATACTGACTTTGTATTGCGTTTGTGTTTGTCCTTACCCTAAAAACAAGGTGATGACCAAAGCAATAATGGTGTGTGGAATGTAAGGATGAACCTTCTGATTGAAATAACTGCGCATTATCATAGATAAGTTATGGGGGTGGGGTGGGGGGGGGGGGGAAATCTAAGAGTAACGACAATAGTGTCTCTAGGAATCCTGGCGTCTTTCATACGGTACGCACCTTAATGCGGCGAGCACAATGTTACGCCACTAAACTCTTCTCAAAACAGAGTCTTAAGCCTCTGTCTCGGATGATTCCTTCAGAGCTGTTGAGACTATTATGAGCAGCCATGTAGACAAAGATGTTGCGTTCTATAAATTTGTCTTCACGGCGGCACTTTGAGGTTTGGACCCAAGAATGTTATTAAATCTTTCAGCACCTTGATTTTTCAGCTGTCACCCTCTTTTAGAAGATCAATTATAACCAAAAACTCATGAATGGCTTCCATGAAATGACAACTGATGAGCCTAATAGAGGTGGAAATTTCTCGGTATTTTTTTACCTGTACACCCGTCTCGCACTGGCACTTGTAATGATGTTTTTCTGTTAGATTTCAATGTGCTGAATACGAATTTGAAGGTTTTATTCGTCGCAAATGAATAGTTTTTAAAATATATGACTTTTTAATATGGATTTTTTCTCTTTTCTTAACCTACTTTGGCGTACTGATTTGCTTTAGGTGGGTGCTTTTTGCATATTACTTCCGTATTCCGCGCATGCGTATTACTTTCTTTTTTAGTTACTCTTTGCGCATGCGCAACGTCTTACAATTACCAATGCGCATGCGCAATTAAAGGCGCGTCTTTTGTTCATCGCGTCTTTTGTCTCATTTCATTGTCATTACTCATTAGCTCAACAGCTGAAGTGTTTTGATCGTGATCGTGATTTTCTGCATGGCAGCTTGTGATAAGTGTTCTTTTGATTATTTTCAAGTTATTGCTGAATTTTATAATAACGACGCCAAGTCATTAGCATTTTTACGATCTCATAGTGTTTTACCATCAGAAGGGAACAAAAAAACATACTGAAATAGAGGAAGATAGTGATAGTGCTACGGTGTTCGAAGTAGCAGAGACGGAGTAAAGGTAAGAGCTGTATTTATTATTATTTTCTTTTTTTGCTGTTTCTTGTCTTTCCGGTTCATCTTGATCTGATCGCATTGTTAAGTGAAAGTCGCCTTCAACTTGTAGAGGTGGGTGGGGGGGGGTTGCGCGATTTTTTTTTAACGTAATGGGGGGTGGGGGGGGGGGGGTCTCCCTCCCCTGCGATTTTTTTAAAATGTTCCAAACTGCGCCTCCATAGAGTTACGTAATCGGGACTACTTTCACTTATAATACGATCACGGTCAAGGTCGACCGGAAAGACAAGAAACAGCACTCTGGTGAGAGCGGGTGTAGAAGTAAAAATTTACCAATTTCTCTACCTTTCGTTTGCTTGAAGCAGATGTTGCATCAGGGCTCCCCAGCAGCCACCAATTCTAACAAAGTTCCAGGTCTACTCCGGAGTTAAACCGCCAGCTCAGAGAGTGAAACACTCCATTGTGAGTGACCCTGGCCCTGCTCGCTAGAGGAGACAGGAACGGTGCATGAGCAGTGTGGAACTCACTCTAGATAGCAAGACAATGAGCCTGTCCTTAACAGCCTCGTGATATACTGTATCACGACAGGCGGGCGGTGGGTTGAGGGCCCATCATCTGGAGAAACTGCTCTGTTTATTAAAAAAAATATAGGTATAACCATCTTAGATAGATAACTAAACTCTTTCCCAACCCCTCCAGATTTTCACGGCTGGACCCCACTGAATTTTAGCTATACACAGAAATTGTGAGGTGATTTACGAAAATGTGCCTCTATTTTTTCACTATTTAGACAAAATGCATATCAAATTGTAGGTTATTGAATGAGGAATAAAACTAAAATAAGAAAATTGGATTTGGCTTCCACTGCTACTAAAAAAAATTAGGTATTGTAAGGTAAAAAAAAATTTTACAAATATTTTACTTTAATTTTTCAACTTACCCCGACAGTCAACAGAATTGTTTTTACTCCATGGTAATGGGCTTTTGCAACAGCATACATAATCCAATAATGAATTCACATACAAAATTTCATGCAAATATAGATCTAGATCTATATAAAAGTCTAAAAATTGTGCAAAAATTACATAACTAATATATACTGAAAATATGTAGGCCTATCGGTTTTGCGTCTGACCCCTAGCTCTAAATCTAGCTAAGTCGGACTCGCTATTGTCACCATCAGTATCACTGGAACTAGTCTAGATCTAAATCTACATGAGAAATCGGATCACTATCGTTATTCTCGGAAATAATTCCATATTCTTCAGCATCAGCCCAGCTTTCTATCATTTTTCTAACATCAGATGAACATAGTCGCTTTGGGGGGCGTTCATCCGACATTGCTATCAATTCAGCTCGATTCAAAACACTAGATTCCGATCTAAAAGTTTGCTCAACTTCAAGACAATTACAACCACATTTTCTTTGAAACTTAAGTGAAAGGAAGAAGGAAGCTATATCTAGACATGCGCAGAATATTACTGTAATATTTGTATATAAAGACAGACGAGATTGAGTACGATGAAGGCAGATTAGTTTTGAGATACTTTTATAGAGCTAGCTTGAGGGCTTGAACATCTGGAGTTAAGCTCGGAAGTGATTAAAATGTAAACAATAAGGAACTCTTCCGTAACAAGGTTTACCAAGTATTATGTAATACATAACAGTTAGACTAAATGACTAAACAACCAAATCCAATTATACTACATTTACTTCGTAGATTTTTCAGACATGATCGGAAAAAAAGTTTATAATAGCGAGCCGGGTGAGCCGGCTTGAGGTCTAGGAACTCTCAAAAATCAGAGCCGGGTCACCCGGCTTGGGGTACGGAAAGTGTTAATTAGATTTTAATTAGATTTTAATCTGTACAAAGGGGAAAATATTTTGAAAGCACTGCAACTGCATGCTATTAATAAACATATTTTTTTTAATCCACCATTTGCTTGCTTCCCAGACGTCGAAGAACTGATCAGAAAGTCCCAAAAGTTACAAGAAGAACTTGCTTTGTTAGAAAAAGCAGTAGAAAGAAAAAGGATACAACTGGAGGAGATAAGAGAAGAACTCAGTGAATATAAAAAATTAAAATCGGCGATCCCGTCATCTTTTTAAAAACAAGGTATTTGATTATATGCTATGTTTATCATTTTTACATTTCTGCTTAGTGTAAGCTCCCTGTATGAGGGATCCAATATAACAGGTGATCAAACAAAAAAAAAACCTCAATTTTTCTTATCCCAGTAAGGTTTATGTGACCTCATCTTTTCATTTATATTCAAAGCGCTACTGAATATGATAAAAAAAATTTTAACTGTTTGGATTTATTCTCTCCATTCTTACGGAATGCTCTTTGTTGTTATATATGGTTCAGTGCTGTACATGAAAGGACTCTACAGTACATATAATTTTAGAAGGCTGTTTTTCGGGAGTATACTTATATTAAGGCCATTAAAGCACATTTTTTTTTTCTTTTAGATTTGTTTGTAATTGAGCATTTTCAATGCAGTTAAATCATTCATAAATTGCATCTTTAAGACATTTTAACTACATGTATATCAAAATGTTATCAATCCGTAGATTATAATTTTCAGTATGAGATGATGTGTCTTAACAATTGCTTGCTGCATCCTATGACTGTCTTTGATAAAATTTGACGATGCTAGTTATCTTCCCCTGACAAAGCTCTTAATCTCAAAACAGTTAGCTTTGGCTCTGATAGGCGCTGCTATTATTTTGATATAAACTTTTGTTATCTTCTCCGAATAAACCTGGTAGGAATTGCCTCGTTAAGACACATTTTCACTTCAACTAAAAGAGTTTTGAAAGAGATATTAATTATATTTTTTGTAAAACCTTATTTCTCCGAAGACTCTTTTTTAAGTTTCTATCTTTCTTGTAAAATCTTTATGTTAGCTCTCTGTGTTTACATTCAGTTAATATCAAGGGAACAGCCATATCAGTCAACACTATCCTGTGTGAAAGTTTGAAGTTTTTTATTGATAATTGTCCAACACAGATACCCGTAACTGAAAAAAATAGGATTCATGTAATGACGATCCAACAATTCTCAAAGGGCCCTTTCT